>MU680804.1:6598-23577 GCA_026770625.1 Nicotiana glauca | reverse complement strand
TACGTGCATGGTTCCAAGCCTCTGGGAACCCAGTAGCATCCGCCACCAGATGCCTGGTCCTGATATAAAAGAAGTGCTCGAAAGGGCGAGGGTCGACCTCGTCATCCAATCTCATGACCAGGCCCCTCGACCCACGAGGGCACGCCGGAATCATGGTGTCACAGACTCCCTGGGGAGCGTAGAGACTAAGCACATGCTGCAGCGTGACCTCCCTACGGGCCAATTTTGCGTACTTGATGAACATTGCCAACAATTTGTAGAGAGAGGGAGTGAGCTGACCCGGGCATACCCCATAATAGCGACTGAAATCCACCACCAACATTGGAAGCGGGATCTTGAACCCCAACCTGAAGGGATAGGCGTAAAAAACGCAGTATCCCCTGCGGTCTCTCCTCGCTTCTAGCGAGAACAATGTCTGCATGGGTGGGAATGACCCCCTGTTCCCGTAATCGGGCCACCCCAATTTCCCCCATTAATGGGGCTTCATCTACCGGGTCCTCTCCACCATCGACGGCGAAATCAATTGCCGGACCTCCGGGCCAAGGAACTACCTCGTCAACCGACGAAACTTCTCCGGTCTCTATCTGTTCTGCACCTCCCATTGCCGGAGGTGGCCCTTCAACTACCTGAGAGTTGACCGAAAAATCCATTGGAAGAGTATCATGGGAAGAACTGGCTGCCATTGTTGATCTACTAAAGAGGAAGTGATAGAATTCGGCGGGCAAGACAAAGGTTATAACAATCAAGGAAAGAAAGGAGAAGATGAATTAGCAGAATGAAAAAGTTTCTTCAGAATCTCTCTCAGATGAACAATGAAGATATGAGAAATGAATGCCTCAACCCACCTTTATAGGCAACGTAAATGGCTTTCGCGAAACCCAATAGCCATCATTAACTGCACGACCAACCGTAAAATGGTCCGGTTCTGCCGAAGCATGCGTCATTATGACAAGCTCCACGAAGCGACCTCTCAGCCATCCGCCAACGTCTCGCAGTAGGAATAATCGCAATGGCCTGCAAACATTGAAAGAATGTGTCGTACGCCTTTAAAATCCTGGACGTGAACAAATACGTACCCGGCACATACTTATTCCCCACGGCCGCATCACGTATGGCCCATCCCCCGACGTCAACGACTATGATCCCAAACAGATGCGAGGACCAGAACGTAACGAAGTTCGATCTCGCTCGAATTGTGTTAAAACGTCATATATCTTCACCGAGGAGAAGCATTCCGTCTTGATTACACGGCGACTTGGTAATTTGATAACACGACGCCGACATTCCACAAGGTTTAGGCTATTCCCAAAAGGGATTCGGTCTCGATCGAAGCAGTAGTCGACCCCCTTATTCGAGTTTTTCAAATCACAATCGATGAAGTCCGCTCATCGAGATCGGCCGAAACACGACCTCAATAAGTGGAGGGACTAACTGTATGGGTCGGAATCCGATCTCACGGTAATTAACGGAGNAGAGAGAGAGAGAGAGAGAGAGAGAGAGAGAGAGAGAGAGAGAGAGAGAGAGAGAGAGAGAGAGCACAACAATACCCATATTATGGGGAAAGGAACACCATTGTAATGCTCTGAACCTCTCCATGGAGAGGCAGACCAACTCCACGTTATCAATAAAGGCTTTTAATGTTTCTCCTCTTAATTTTGAGCACTTATTTTTATGTTCTTCGCTTTGTCCAATGGATTATTACGCTTTGCTATGATTTTTCCATGATTTATTTGTATTGTTTTGCATTCATAAAGCACACGATAACTTTTGAGCAAACAATTATACAGAGGGATGGCCCATCCATAAAGCAAATAAAGCAAGGGTGAAATTAAAAAATAGTCAGATTTACAATTGGTCGTTCAAAAATAGCCCAGTTTCAAAAGTAATCGAAATTTAGCCACTTTTCATGTAAAGAAAAATTTGAGCGAAAACACTGTTCAAAACACGGAAAATACGCCAGTATATTATGTTGGAGTTCCAGCATAAGTATACTTGAACTCCAGCATATTATACTGGAGTTCCAAGATAAGTATGCTGGAACTCCAGCATAATACGATAGAGTTCCAACATAAGTACACTGAAAATCCAGCATAATTTACTCGAGTTCCACCAAGTATACCGGTCCAGCATAATATTCTGGGGTTTGGAGCACCGGTGCACCAGTCTCCGGTATATTATACTGGAGCCAGCAAAGTATGCAGGTCCAGCATATTATGCTGGACCGATCTCTGCTGTAGCAAAATAATGGTTATTTTTTATTGACTTGGTAAACGCTGACTATTTTTGAATGGCCAGTCCGAAAACTGGCTATACCGTGCTATTTTGCTTTAGGCCCCATATTTGTGGAGGCCCAATATATATATATATATATTTATTTATTTAAAAATAGAGTTCTGTAAGGTGAAGAAGTTTGATTTCTTTCTTTAACAAATATAGAGAAGAAGAATTTGCTACTACTATGATTTTTACAAAGGAAATTGCACTTGAAATGAACATCGAACCCGAATTTCGTAAGAAACGTGTGATATAAGGGAAGTAACAGTTTGATTCAAATATTGATAATGAAATCTCAAAATCTTTCGAAGAGTCCTTTAGAGTTAATTACATTTATACATAATAAACAAGGCTATTATTTCACTTCAAAATAGATTTAAACAATTCAAAGCATATGAAAATATTCTTAGTTTTCTATTTGGCTGTAAAAACTTAGATCACTAGATGTTAGAAATTTAAAAAAATATAGTCTTAATCTTGAATGTTCCTTAAAACATAAATAATCAATTCGATATTGATGGTTTAGATTTATTTTCTGAATTAAAAGTATTAAGAAAAATAGTACAATTAGAAGATAGCAGTTTAATTGATACACTTTATCAAATAAAAGATTCGATTCTTTTTCAAATGCCTAAATTGCTTATGGAATAATGTTCATAACTCATGTTATCGTTGCTTCAGCGGAAAGGAGTTTTCAAAATTAAAATTAATAAAATCTTACCTAAGAACAACAATGTGACAAGAAAGGTTAAATGGATTAGCTATATTGTAAATTGAGAAATACTTTTTCGGAGTTATTGATTTTAAGAAAAGTATTAATAACTTTGTATTTAAGAAAAGCTTAAAAAAATAGACTTTAAATAAATAATAATAAAAAGTTAAGGCCCCTTATAGTCTATCGGAAACAACCTCTCTGTCCTATCGGGGTTGGGGTAAGGTCTGCGTACACACTACCCTCCCTAGACCCAACTTAGTGGGATTTTACAGGGTCGTTGTTGTTGTTGTTAAGGCCCTTCATAAAAGTTTGACTTTATGCCACAAAATTCATCGGGTCGCCCCTGATTATACAATAACAATAATAATTACATTGTAATCTCATCAAAATGGAGTATGAGAAGAGTAGTGTATATGTAGACCTCACCTAGGGCTACTTATCGGGTGGATTGGGCGGTTATTTACTCTTAACGGTTTGACTTATCGATTATCGATTTTTAAATGTATTAATCCGCTAGGCACCCGACAAGATATCGGGCGGATTGGTATATGTTTAGCTCTTATCGGACGGTTATCGGACGGTTTATCGGCCTAATTCAACCTATATATGCAACAAAACGAGACTGGTGGTAGAATCAAACATCCCAATTTTATACTGTCCACCTGATTTCCTTCTTCTTGGATATAAATAAAATCTGAATTCTGTGTATCATGAATGAACTTCCATCCAAAAAATTGAATTGCATATGCTTTCTGCAAGTAATAACAAAACCAAATACACGCAAAACAAAATGGTCATCCAATAACTTGAATTGTCCAACCAAATATATCGTAAAATCGGAATACTACAACTCTTCTTCTCTACAAGAAAGTCCAACTAGCGAAAAGCTGAATGAAGCAGAGGCACATGGAGGAGAAACCTTATAAATTTAATTAATACATAGCAAGAAATCTTTAATGAAATCTAATATATTTTCTTCGCTATACCAAAATTTTGAATGCGACCGGACAAAATCTTGTATTGTCAGTTGTGTCAAAAAAATTGTCTCAGCATTCATTCCTTACCATCTGCGACCAAAGTTACCACTACCTCTTCCCCCTCTTCCTCCAGAAAAGTCACCTCCACCTCTTCTGTTAGAGAAGCCATCGCGACCACCACCTCCAAAGCTTCCACCTCTTGGCTTCTCTCTCTCTTGCAACTGAGGCAACGGTTCCACCACCTCTAAATACATTTTCAATAAATTATAATTTTTTTTATATATATATATATATATATATATATATATATATATATATATATATATATATATATATACTCTTAACGGGTTAACGGATTATCCATTAAGAAAATTGAATAATCCGCTCCCAAACCGATAAGGCGTTAATAAAAAAATTTCAATCTGTTCCCCATCCGTTAAACCGTTAACCCGATACCAATAAGCCATTAAGCTTCGGTTTCGGATCGGGTTTCGGTTTCGAATCGGTTTTAAACACCCCTAACCTTACCTCCACCCGGTAAAGATAGAGAATATTCTTTATAAGTTTATATAATTCCAAAATAACCTTCAAATCAAAATCTCACGACGTTTCTTTTTTTGTTTCTTTCAGTACTTCGCCATTCTCTTTTTGTGTCTCCATCTATGCTATGCGTCTGAACTCTCTCTCAATTCCATATTCTTTAGGCTTGTTATCTTTTCATTTTTACTTTACAATGTAATTCAGAATTTTGCTAAAAAAGCATTATTTCGTGCAATCTATTTTTAGTGAGATGGCATATTATCAAATAAAAATATTGATATTACTGTTCCGATAAAAAATTGAAGGGGACTCTTGACATAACTGGTAAAGTTGTTGCCAAGTGACTAGGAGGTCACGGGTTCAAGCCGTGGAAACAGACTCTTGCAGAAATGCAGGATAAGACTGCGTACTATAGAACTCTTATGGTTCGGCCCTTCCCCGGACCTCGCGCATAGCGAAAACTTATTGCACCGGACTGCCCTATACCGTTCCACTAAAAATGAGAAAATTAAAAAGAAAAGTTCGTCATGTGTACTAACTAATATGAAATTGACCGTTCCTTAACTATAGCCTACCATGTTCGTCTTAATTTATTATCATAAAAAATTCACATGAAAAATAAAAATACAAGAAAGAAACACAAAGAAAATAACATGTCAATATTAATCCACCAACAATTTATGATTAAATCAATTTATAACTAAAAAATATTATAGTAATTAACTCCTTTACAGTGTTAGCAATTTTAAGAATATTTCAGTCTTTAACATAAATAATGCTTATCAGCATCTTTTTTAATCAAATATATCAGCTGTTTTATTTTAATTCTAGCACTTTTACCCAAACACATAATTATTTAATCAAAAATTCAGCTTTAACACTTAAAAAATACTTTTCAACATAATTGGTGCTTAACAGATACATAGCCAATCCAAACATGCTCTAAGACTTACATATAACAATCACACCTTACTAGGGGCAGGGACCATACTCTAGAGCTAATTAAAAGAATCACTTTCCTTTTTATTATTGAAGGAGCTTGACAATAACCCCGTAAATCTTTAGGAAAAACTTATGCTCTCTGATCTTTTGATAAACAAAGTAGGGGTAACTGGCGAAGTGACTACTTTCAAATTTGAATTGGGCAAGTGACCTTTAAGTTTTAGTTATTGTAGGATTGACCTTCATGCTTAATTGGTGTTTAAGTGGGATTATAAAGTGAAGGGGGGAGGGGGAGGGGGGAATTCAGTCTTTATCCCTAAAATTTTACTTATTACACTTTGGCCCCAACCTATATATGTAACGGCCCAACCTTTCGTTTTGAGATCTAGCATGTCGTTCGGCAGTTTAAAGCCATGAGTAGCTTCACTTCAGATATTATGACTTGTACGCGTGGTCGGAATTGAATTTCGGGAAGTTCGGAGTTGACTTGGAAAGAAAATTCTCATTTCGAAAGCTTTAAGTTGGAAGAATTGACTAAGGTGGATCTTTGAGTAAAAGACCTCGGAATCGGGATTTGAAGGTTCCAGCAGGTTCGTATGATGATTTCGGACTTGGTTATGTTCGGATCGGGTTTTGGATGACTTGGGAGCGTTTCGGCACATATTGTGGAAGTTAGCATTTTGGAAGAATTTCATGAATTTGGGGTATGCATTTTTATGTTATCAAAGTCCGTTTGAGATTCCGAGTCCGAAAATAGTTTTGTGTGGTGATTCTGGGATTGAGTGCGCGTCCGAAAGTGGATTTGGGGGTCCCCAGGTCATTTTGGAGTCGTTTGGCAAAAGTTAGAAATTTGAAGGTTTTTGAAAAGTTTGCCGGAAATGGACTTTTTGATATCAGAGTCGGATTTCGATTCCGGAAGTTGGAGTAGGTCCGTAATGTTGAATTTGACGTGTGTGCAAAATTTAAAGTCAATCGGACGTGATTTGATAGGTTTCGGCATCGAATGTAGAAGTTTGAAGTTCTAAAGTTTAATAAGCTTGAATTGGGGTGCGATTCATGAATTTGATATTGTTTGATGTGATTTAAGGCCTCGAGTAAGTTCGTGTTATGTTTCTAAACTTGTGTGGGTATTTGGCTTGGAGCCCCGAGGGCTCGAGTCAGTTTCGGAGTAGCTTCAGAGTATTTTGTGAAGAAATTGGATTGCTGGTTCTGGTGTAATCGCAAATGCGACCATCGCCATTTGCGAACCTGGGGCTGCTGAGGGAAGATCGCATTTGCGAAGGAGTTATCGCTTTTGCAATGTTGTCCTCTTCGTATTTGTGAGGATTTTGATCGCAAATGCAACCATGGCAGGGGCAGTTGGGCTTCGCGTTTGCGATGCATTTGTCGCAAATGCGACATCTGCGTTTGGTGCAAGTGCTTTTTAATCCGAGACTTAACCCATTTCCCTCATTTTCCACTTGGTCTTGGGCGATTTTTGAGAGCATTCTGAGAGGGGTTCCATCATTATTAAGAGGTAAGTGATTTCTACTAGTTTTGAGTTAAATACAAGGTTTACATATGGATTTAGACATGAAAATTTGTAGAAAATTTGAGATTTTGAAGAAAACCTAGAAATTAGTATTTTTTGGATTTTGACCACGAATTTGGGCATGGAATTGGAAACAAATTCTATATTTCAGTTCGTTGGGTTATGTGTAAAGTTTATCTTTGAAAATTTTTGGAATCCGGGCCTGCGGGCCCAAGGGTGATTTTATCGACCTTTGTTGGGAATTATTGTAAATAGGATTTATAATGAGTATTTGGGTATGTATTAATGGGTTTGCATAATTATTGACTAGTTTTGGAGTGTTGGACATCGGTTTGAGTCGTCGGAAGGGCTTGGGAGCCGGTTATGGAACTTCGGGGCGAGTTAAATCTCCTTTCTAACCTTGTAAGAGGGAATTAACCCCATAGGTGAAATAATTCAATATGTGCTTCTATTTGTGGGGGTTACGTACGCACGAGGTAACGAGAGTCCGTGCATAGCTACTATTATGCTCAGGTCGGGCTAGCCTAAGACCCAAAAGCATGCTATACTTGCGATATTTGTAACCTTATTGCCAATTTAGAATTTTCTTAGATCATATCGAACTTGGTAAATGAAATTTTAAAAGGTTAAACTTCATTTTTTTACCGTTAATAAAAAGAATTTCATTTCCTTGGATAATTGATCCTTGATGAATTATTGATTGATTATTTGATTGTGTTTTCCTTTTGTGGAACGGTCCGAACACTTGGCAGATTAATAGATACATCTATGGCTCGCGTCGTTCGACCCTCCAGCAGTGCACAGTTTAAATATTATGTTGGATCAAGCCATACGACCTCGGCATGATTTGCGCATGCTTGTATTGCTTGCCTTGAAATTTATAAATAATAAAATTTCCTCCCTGGCCTGAGATGATTTGATAAATGATGAAAATAAATTTGGAAACATCCTATTAACAAAATAAATGTTTACCTGCCTCATATTATTGAGTTTTCAGTCGTTTTATAAAATCCATGAATAATCATATTACCGGTATATTATTGTTGGCCTTAGTAAGTGTAGGAGTCGACCACTCGTCACTACTTTTACGAGATTACACTAGATACTTACTGGGTACGCGTTATTTTCGTACTCATACTACACTTGTTGTATATATTATTTTACATACATATACACATGTAGTGGCCTTGTGGGCACACCAGCATGGTTGATACGGAGACTTAGGTGAGCTGCATCTTTTGTACGATCCGCAACAAGCAAAGTCTTCTTCAGAGTATTTGTATTTTTTTCTGTCCAAATTTGTATTCCGGACAGTTATTGTATTTTATTTTATTTCCTAGTCAATGATCATGTACTTGTGACACCGGGTTCTAGGATGACTATGGGATGAGTATGGGATATTCAGTATTGAAATTGGAAAACATTATCAATTATTATGCAAAGTTCATCTTTTACTAGTTAAATTGAAGGAAATTTATGATTTAAAATATTAAAATGAGAATTTAATTAACTATTTAGTATTGGCTTGCCTGACAGTAGTGTCCGGCGCCATCACAACCTTTAACGGATTTTGAGTCGTGACATTATAATTCTAATGTGGCAAGATTAAAAAAAGTTCTCATCCCTTCCTGCATCATCTGTCGTCCCAATCTCCATTTTCCATGGTTGATTCCTCAATTAAAACTTAGTTTTCTTGCATTCAATACACAGAAGTCATCTCCCTTCTTCCCTATTCCTCTCAAAGCTTCATTCTTTTGGTTTATCATTTACAGAGAAGAAATAGAAAAAATGAGGGTTTTCCGGATCTGTCGAATTTGGGGATAAAATTGACAATACATTGGATTGATAATCATTCTAGGTAGTATATTGTGTAACTCCTTCATCTGGTAAGTGTTTTCATGTCATATTCTTCGTCATTGTTAATTTGGGTTTCTGTAATTTACATGCACAGTGATCGGCACGCTGTACAATAGACTATTGATTTACAATAGACTGATGGGAGATTATATATTAGTATGCCATCTAATATCTGGTGATTGGGTTGAGCGGCCAACTAGTTGGAATTAGAATAACTATACAAATGTTACAGTACCTATCTGTACACCTAGCAATTGTACATTTTGCGAATTTATTGATGTTATCGTTAAATGTGAAAAACTAACATGTTCCTTGAGGAATTTGAATATTACATATATGCTTAACTTTACGCCGAAGAGGGACAAGATTCCTCCTTCCTTCATTAAGAAAGATAATGATTTGTAAACGTACATTCTCGATGTTATAGTTGATGGTATGAGGCCTTGTTTGAAGATATTGTAGCTGAAATGAGTTTGAAGAAAGGGCTGAAGTTCCTTTTGAAAGGTCTCATCAAGGTTCAAATGTTGCAGCTGCACCACCACCACCAACACAACCACCAATTTTAGAAGTATAGAAGGAAAGAAGGAAAGAATGGTGAAAGATGATTTCAGTGGATTTAGTCATGACTTGCTTGATTTTGGTGACAGTGAAATGAACTCGTATGGCCCAAAAATACAGATAGAGCGGAAGAGCTTCCAGATATTGTCCATCGGTCAGTTGGAGATGAAGATTTGGTGGACTCGTTAGCTACACAACACAGCCACCTTAATGATACGGATTTTTTCCTTGGAAAATGTTTCGGCAACAAATTGGATCTACTGTAATAGTTGGAGGTTGCTTTATTTTACGTCTTTATGAATAAGAGTAGCAGTAAATTAACTTCGGTGGCATTATGAGATGTGAGTTTTCTGTGAAAGTTACAGGCTTTAAAGTACGAGAGTTCTGATAGGTTTTATATTACCAAGTACTATGACGAGCACACATGCAGGGTTCAATACATATCAAGCTGTCATCCTAACGCATCGTTGAAGACTTTGGGTGAATATTAGCAGGAATTGTATGTTAATGGAAAAGGCCCATCCCCGTCAGGTATGAAGGATGTTATTTTTACAGTTTAACCAAAATCTTACTTATTAGAGGAGTTGGAAGGTAGGTAAAATAGCTAAGGCTATGATTAGGGGTACTCAAGAAGAGGGATATGCTTTGTTGGAAGCGTATCTCTATGTTATGTTGTCCTATAATGAAGGAAGTATTGTTGAATTGAAGGTTGATGATAAATTTCATTTTAGATATTTTTTCTTATCTGTTGGAACTTTCATTAAGGGATTCGTGCATATGAGAAATGTTATTGTTGTTGATGGAACAATTCCAAGTGGCAGGTATGGAGGTTTCTGAGTGGTACATTTAATTTATCTTCACTGAATGGATGGCACATTCATAATACGCTCCCAGGACCATTTCTTTGTAAGCACATCTTGGCCTAAGTTTGTAAATTGACCAGTTTTTATCAAATTCCTATGCATCATGAGTGCGAGGGGTTGTACCAGTTGCTCAAGTTTACCATCATCATGCAAGCTAACATTGATATCGTAAACTCGAATCAAACCCTCTGCCAAGTAGAAAACAACAAGCACAAAATACTTGTTATCAACTTTCCAAATACAATACAATGCCTTAGCCTTGCACCACTCCAAGGCCCCAAGTTTTGGCAATACTTCCTTGAGGATATAGCATCATGTGTAAGGCACAAGACTTGGCAAGCAACAACTATATTATCCGGCCGGTTGTTTCATGAGTTACCGCTTTATTTTTCCCATTTTTGCTTCTTTATATGTTGTTCAGTTGTATTATGTGGTATCCGGTTGGTTGGTTAGGGTTTGGAGTGGTTTTGGAGAGGTATGAGACACTTAGTCTCTTTGGAGTGAGCTTAAGTTGGAAAAGTCAACCGGATGTTGACTTATATGAAAAAGGTCTCCGATGTGAATTTCGATGGTTCGGATAGTTTCGTTAGTTGATTTGGGACTTAGGAGCGTGATCGGAATATATTTTGGAGATCCGTGGTAGATTTAGGCTTGAATTGGCAAAATTAAAAATTTGGCATTTTTCGGCTGGCAGTGAAAATTTTTATAGTGGGGTCGGAATGGAATTCCAGAAATTGGTGTAGGTCCGTTGTTCATTTGTGACGTGTGTGCAGAATTTCAGGTCATTCGGGTGAGGTTTGATAGATTTTTTGATCGTTTGCGAATTTTGTAAGTTTCTAAGTTCTTAGGCTTGAATTCGAGGTTGATTTGATGTTTTGACGTTGTTTTGAGTGTTCCGAAGGTTGGAACTAGTTTGAATGATGTTATGGGATGTGTTGGTGTTGGCCCAAGAACAGGTGAAGTTTTGAATATTGACAAAAGAACTCAGTCATGGACCAGGTCCATCTTGTGAAACACAGTCATGATCAACCTATACATGTGAGATGCACGTGAAGGAGATAAATCTAACTAATCAAGAAGCAATATCTCCTGATCTGATCAAAAAGGTTGCATATTGGATTAGGAGAGAAAGACTCCTTACATGAAGAGAACATAGTTTAGGAAGAAGATAGTGTTAGAGTTTGAGATCACTATGAACTCTTCAACGATAGAAGAGTAGTAATTGAATTCCAGTCAAACTCTGATTACTAACCCATTAAATAGCAGTGTTATTCTCATTTACAGGCAATGCACATAAGTAGAAGTTAAAACTTAAATTGAGAGCAAAAGAGCAAGGCGATTTTGCAAGCAATTTATGTGTGATTCAAGCATTCAATCCTGAAGCTACTTGAACAAGATAGAAGAACCAGTTCCAAGTGCTGTCTTTTATTTCTAGTTCAATTGTAGTAGGTGATTTTACATTGTACCTTTCAGCTTTCATAGAAGCAATTGTATTAGGTACTTAGAGTTTCAAGTTGGTGTTAACTTGAAGTTGTCGCGATAGTTGAGGTTGTGTGCCACAACGGGATTAGAGTTAATCCTTAGGTTTACTAAGAGTTTTGTAAATGTTGTTTTGGCTCAATGATTTTAGTGGAAATTTGGGAAAATCCTACTTAGTAGTAGGTCGTCGTTTTTTCACCTTTTGAGCCAGGTGTTTTCCACGTAAAAATATTTGTGTTCTTTATTTTCTTTATTTATTATTCCGCAAACAATAGTAGTTGGAACACATAGAAGAACCAGGTCCTTCTATAGTTCAGTTAAGCAAAAATTGGGTACCACACAAATCACCCCGCTCCCCCTCTTGTGTGGTATTGACGTTTAAAATATCAATTGGTATCAGAGAAGGTTATCCTTGAAAAGGTTAACACCTTAGGAAAAGATCAAGATTAGTGCACCACCTGGAAACTGGGAAGGGCAATTCACTACTAGGCCTCCCTCCACTCTTTAATGGTCAGTACTATTCTTGGTGGAAGAACAAGATGAGAGATCACATCATAGGAGAAGACTATGAACTCTGGGACATAGTCACTGATGGTCCCCTGGTGACTACAAAGAAGAATGCTGAAAGAGTGGACATGCCAAAGATAAGAGCTAACTGCACTGCTGAAGACCTGAAGAAATGGGAAAAGAATGCCAAGGCCAAAAAATAGCTTGTGTGTAGACTGGTTCCAGATGAGTACAGTAGGATTCAAAGATGTACCACTGCTAAGGAGATATGGGACACTTTACAAGTGGCTTATGAAGGAACTCTTCAAGTAAAGAGATCAAGAGGAACACTGCCATATTTTCAATATGAGAATTTTACTTTGAAGGATGGAGAAACTATCCAGGAGATGTACACAAGGTTCACAACACTAACAAATGAACTTAAATCTCTTGGGAGAATTATACTTGAAGAAGACAAGGTTGAGAAAATCTTGACAAGGGTCTTACCAGTGACTTGGGAAAGCAAAATCACTGCAATTCAGGAATCAAAGAACATTGCTACTCTCAAGTTGGATGAACTGATTGGAAACCTTACTGCCTATGAACTGAGAAGGCAAACCATGAAAATGGATGCACCCAAAAAGGAAAGGAGTCTGGCTTTCATACTTGCTGAAGGTGCTGATCTGGAGGATGATGAAATGGTAATGATCACAAGGGATTTCAAAAAGTACCTAATGAGAGGAAAATGTTCTTCAAGAGGTACAACCTTCAACAAACCAAGGGCTTTTGAGAAGCTGACTAATGAGGGATGCTACAAATATGGAAAGACTGATCACATGATCAAGAATTGTTCTCAGTGGGAAATTTAATGGAAGAAGGGAAGGGATGAAGAAGGAATAGGTTCAACCCAAAAGGAACAAAGGATCAACAAAGGATATCACTGTTGCTTGGGGAGAAACATCAGATGAGGATTCAAAAGATGAAGCTGGAGATGAACAAGCACTTATGGCCATCGGAGAATCAGATGATGAACAAGAGGTAAGTGTGATTCATCACAAAGACAAGATTAAATTTCTGTCTAAAGAAAGGTTGTCTGAACTATTTCTAGACTTCATCGATGAGTCTGAGATAATTAACAATGAGAAGGAAAAGCTGTCTAGGGAGTGTGTGATCTTAAAAGCCAAGTGCAAAAATCTAGAATCTAGGGCTAGTGAGAGTGACAGTAAAATGCTAAGTTGAAGAATTGGGTTCTTAAACTTGACACCAATGTCCTAGAACTTAGGTCTAAAAATCTAAAACTGAAATTAGGAACAGGTAAAAAGAAAGCTGATCACACACTTCTCACCTTAGAAGAAAACCTAGGAAAAATGAAGGATGAGTTGTATAGGAAAGATGAGCAGATAGGAGTCTTAAAAGAAGACCTAGGGAAGGTAAAGCATGAACTAGACAGAACTTGCAAATGGAATAAGGCTTCTGATGCACTATCCTGGCTACAAGAACATCACAGTAGCAACAAGAGAGGACTTGGATATGGGGCCCAAACACCTAAGTGGGACCCCAAAAGCAAGTACCTCGCTCTTCCTGAAAACAAAATCTGCACACACTGTGGCAAGACTGGTCATTACAAAAGTGAATGTAATGTAAAAGAAAAGGCCAGTCAAAAGAACAAAACCTTTGTTCAAGAAAGGGACCCAAACTAGTTTGGGTTCCTAAGACTAACCCCTGATTTCTTTTTGCAGGTCCAAGTGAAGGGAAGTAGCCAAATATGATACATGGATAGTGGCTGCTCAAAACATATGACTGGAAGCAAGAAACAGTTCCTTTCACTTGAGGACTTAAAAGGAGGTAATGTCTCCTTTGGAAATGGGAAGAAAGGTCAGATTATTGGGGTTGGAAAGGTAGGTAAGACAGACTCACACTCCATTGAGTATATTTACTTGAAGGTGGCTTGAAATATAGCCTAATCAATGTGTCACAACTGTGCGACAGAGGTAACCTTGTAGCATTTACCTCTACCAAATGCTTTGTAATTAATCTTACCACTGACAAGATTGTTTTGCAGGGAAAAAGAGTGAACAATATTTACATTGTAGATTTTTCCACTCTTTTAGAAAATGAACTCACTTGCTTGAGTGTGTTGGACAATGATCCCCTCCTGTGGCACAAGAGACTTGGTATTGCAAGTCTGAATCAACTCAACAAATTAGTCTCCAGGACTTGGTAATAGGGTTACCTAACATCAAGTTCAAGGAAGACAAAGTTTGTGAGGCATGTGCAAGGGTGAAGCAGGTAAGATCATCCTTTAAAAGCAAGAAAATGGTAACCACAACCGGGACGATGGAACTGGTTCATATGGATTTCTGTGGTCCAATGAGAACATTGAGCAGAGGTGGTAAGAAATATGTGATGGTACCTGTTGATGATTATTCTAGGTTTACCTGGGTACTATTCTTAACATCTAAGGATGAAGCATTTGACATGTTTACTGCCTTTGTTAGAAAAACTCAGAAACAGCTAGGTAATCAACTTGCATCAATCAGGTCTGATCATGGAACTCAATTTGAAAATGCTAAGTTTGCTGAATTTTGTGATGAGCATGGTATAAATCATAATTTCTCTGCCCCTAGCACTCCTCAACAATGGAGTAGTTGAAAGAAAGAATAAGGACTCTTGAAGATATGGCTAGGACTATACTTTTTTCTAGTAAACTGCCCCATAGCTTCTGGGCAGAGGCTGTAAATACTGCATGTTATATCATTAATAGATGCATGACTAGAACCCATGTAGAGAAGACTCCCTATGAGTTACTTAAAGGGAGAAAACTAAATATATCCCATCTTAGGGCATTTGGATGCAAGTGCTTTGTGCACAATAATGGAAAGGACTCCCTAGGTAAGTTTGATCCCAGAAGTGATGAGGGAGTATTCTTGGGATATTCTTCACATAGCAAAGCATATAAAGCGTTCAATAAAAGAACTTTGTGTGTAGAAGAAAGTGTACATGTAGTATTTGATGAAACTAATATTATTTCTAAGAGACAAGAACATGAAGATGAAGCTATTGGGCTGGTAAAAGATTTGAGTGAAGTCTCAGCTCAAGCTTAAGTGGCACCAAAAGAAGGAACAAGTGATGGAACATGTTCTTCCATCCAGGGCAACCTGACAGGGGGAACTGATCAAAGAGGAACTGAAACCAATCCCCTAAAGGAACATGTTCATGACCCTATTCCTCAGCAACAGAACATGGGAGAAACACCAAGCAGAAATTAGTTGGTTGTGAAACCTCACAAGTATCAAAGTTCTCATCCCATTGAGAACATAATTAGTGATCCAACCTATGGAGTTAAAACTAGATCACAATTAAAGAATCTGTGTGCTTTTGATGTTTTCCTATCTCTTATTGAACCTAAAAATGTATTCGAGGCTTTGCAGGATGCAGATTGGTTAAATACAATGCAAGATGAACTCAATCAGTTCGAAAGAAGTCAAGTTTGGCATCTAGTTCCAAGACCTAAGGATAGATCAGTAATTGGCACAAAATGGGTCTTCAGAAACAAGCTTGATGAAGATGGAACAGTTACAAGAAACAAGGCAAGAATGGTGGTACAAGGTTACAGCCAAGAGGAAGGTATAGATTATGATGAGACTTTTGCTCCAGTTGCAAGACTGGAGGCAATAAGACTCCTCATAGCTTTTGCAGCATACATAGAATTCACTCTTCATCAGATGGATGTCAAAAGTGCCTTCCTAAATGGCTACCTAAAAGAAGAAGTGTTTGTTAAACAACCTCCAGGGTTTGAGAGCAGGGAATATCCTGAACATGTGTACAAATTAGACAAGGCTCTCTATGGACTCAAGCAAGCTCCTAGAGCATGGTATGAACGATTGTCCAAATTCCTGATTGAACATGGCTACAAAAGAGGTAAAATTGACAGTACTCTATTTTTTAGGGAAAAGGTGAGGATCTTCTTGTGGTACAAATATATGTTGATGACATAATTTTGGGGCAACCACTGACAAACTAAGTAAAGATTTTGCCAAATTAATGGGGAATGAGTTTGAAATGAGTATGATGGGTGAGCTTAACTTTTTCTTAGGCTTATAGATCAAACAAAACCCAAATGGAATTATGATCCATCAGCAGAAATATGCAAAAGAGTTGATCAAAAAGTTTAAAATGGATGAATCAAAAGAAATAGACACCCCCATTGCAACTGCCACTAAATTAGACATAAATGAACCTGGTTCATTTGTTGATCAGAAGTTGTATAGGGGTATGATTGGTTCACTTTTGTATCTTACTGCTAGCAGATCTGACATAGTTTTCAGTGTAGAGCTTTGTGCTCATTTTATAGCTAATCCGAAGGAATCTCACTTGATTGTTGTCAAAAGGATACTGAGATATTTGAAAGGCACTATTGATTTGTGTCTTTGGTACCATAAAGGTAGTAATTTCAATCTAGTAGGGTATGCTGATGCTGATTGTGCAAGTTTCCTTATGGATAGGAAGAGTACCTCAAGTATGGCTCATTTTCTTAGTTCATGTCTGATCACGCCCAAGTATATCCTCTAAATAGGATTCTGCGGACGTTGCAAATAAAACCCGAGTATTACGCCCAGAGTCGAATCTACAGAGAGTCAACCTAACAACTACTACCTTTAGACCCACTCAATTCTTTAGAACCAGCTTCCAAATACTTTTGAATCACTGTTGAGGTTTCTTTATAAACTAAAATTGTAGAAAAATAACAATCTATA
>MU680803.1:145874-157858 GCA_026770625.1 Nicotiana glauca | reverse complement strand
CCTTGGTTACCCCAATTGTTGTTGTTCCAATTGCCACCACTTTGTTGTTGGTTGTTATTGTTCAAATTACCGCCGCCTTGTTTATTGCCCCAATTTCCTTAGGGACGTCATTGTTGATTCCCTTGATTTCCTCTATTCCCTTGGCAATTGTTGACATATTGACATTCTTCGCTTTGCTCATCATAGCACTCATTCGAATAACCACCACCTTCATTGTTGTTGTCAAATTGCTCACAATTTCCCTGAGGTTGTTGTTGCCCTCTTTGCATCCTTTTTAACATAGAAACATTTTCCATTGCATTGACTTGGTGCGGGTTTTGGATTTGTTGCAATTGCGCCTTCGCAAATTGATTCATAGTTGTTGTACGCTCGGTGATACATTGGCCATGATCATGCAATTCCTTGTGCAAATGGATGACCGTGGGGTCACCTTGAGTCACATTTTCTTGGCTTTGCCATGCCGAAGAGGTGTCGGCTATTTCATCAAGTACATCACATGCCTCTTGGTAAGAAAGTTTCATGAAGTTCCCTCCGGCTAATTGGTTCACAATGCACTGATCCGTGGTGTTGATGCCCCGATAAAAGGTTTGTTGAATCATTGCCTCGGTCATGTCATTATTAGGGCACTCCTTCACCATTGTTCTATATCTTTCCCATATCTCATGCAAAGGTTCCGTTGGCTGTTGCTTAAAAGCTAGAATCCCATCCTGAAGAGTCGCCATATGACTTGGAGAAAAGAACTTGGCAATAAATTTGTCCGCCAATTCATCCCATGTGGTGATAGAATGATTGGGGAGCCTTTCTAACCAATCTAACGCTTTACCTCGTAGAGAGAACGGGAAAAACTCAATCTCAACGCATCCTCGGATAAGTTTGTCTGCTTGCTACCCCAGCATGTATCTACGAACCCCTTCAAGTGCTTGTAAGCATTTTGGTCGGAGGCGCCCGTAAAATACCCTCTTTGCTCGAGAAAGGTCAACATGACATTTGTGATTTGAAAATTCCCCGCCCGGATTCGGGGAGGAATGATGGCACTCGCATATCCTTGATTCGGAAGGAATCTTGGAGCCACTCTTGGTGGTGGCAGAGGAGGTTCTGGAATATTCTCATCCGGATTAGTATTTGCATTGGCATTTCTACCTCTACGTGGAACTTGAGGTGCTGGAAGCTCATCTTGCTCAAGATCTTCAACCTCCTCCCCCACCAAGGCACCGCTAAGAGGGTCATTTCCATTGAAAGCCATTTGTACCTGATTGATTGACACAAAAAAAATTAGTGAACAAGAAGGAAAGAGAAGCAAATCACAAACTAGCTACACAGCTTTAACCCAAATAGTGGTTCGGGATCGAATTTCCACAAGGAGCTTGGAATGGAGTTGTATTGTCGGTCTAGCCTAGAGTTGCGTATGTGCTTCTAATTGTACTTCTAACATTTTTGGGGTTTTTGTATTTATCACTACTGTTATAACCTAATTATTAAGGCTAAATTAAGCTACAAGAATATTGCTAAGTTATATTTAATATAGAGAAAGGTACTAGGGTCGCGACACTACCTACGTGGCTAGTCAACGGGTAGAAGTTACTAAGGGGAGATTTGTATATTTGGGGCTTATGCTATAACCATTGCACATTTGTACCCATTCTCACACCTCTCAGTAGAGAGAATGATTTTGCTCAATTGGCTCTCTCGAGACCAATTGGGTAGGCCAATTAGACCAAGCAACTAGGGTTCAAGTAGGGTAATTACTCTCTCGAGGTTTAACCCGTTAATTGGGACTATAATTTCTCATGGGTCCATCCTAATTCCTTTTTGGGTCAATTTTAGGGTCATGGACTCTCTTTCTCAAGAAGAGTAAGACCCACTAAGCTTGAATCTGTGTTTGCAACCACAAATTCGAAATTGAAACACAAAGTTAACCCAGATAACAAACACCCAATCTCGATCTCAACCTAGATGGAAATACCTATCAACTACCCACACTAGGGTTGAGCCACAACCCTGGCTAATGGGTTTATATAGACATAATTAAAGAATAAATAGAAGAAATAGATGAGGAACTAAACATATTAATTATTTACTAAGTAGAATCTACAATAATAAAGAGCAAAAGTGCCAAAAGTGGCTACAATATTTGGTGTCACGAGCTCAGCTACCTTCAGAACATAAAACTTCACCTAAAAATGGTAAAATGTTATATTTATAGTGGCTGGAAAAACTGGATAAAAATACCCCAGCGGGGTCAGCGCGAACCGCGCAAAAAGGTAGTGCGGCCACGTTGTCTCTTGAACTCATAATTTTTAACTCTCTAAAGTTGAGGACCGCGGACCGTGCAAAAGTGCAGCGCGGCTGCGATGGAAGTTGGCGCGTCTGCACATAAAGTAGTGCGGAGCGCACTGCTTGACTTGGCTTAGGAATCAGCTCTCTGAATCTCGTTGGCGCGGACCGCGCCAAAAGGTAGCGCAGTCGCGTTAGCTCTGGTCTTCAAATTTCCAGTCTCTGAATCTCAAGTGCGCGGGCCGCGTAAAAAGGTAGTGCGGCCGCGTTGCCCCTTAGCCTGAATATGCAAGTCTCTAAATCTCATCTGTGTGGACCGCGCAAAAGTGTAGTGCGGCCGCGTGGCTTGCAGCTTGATAATATCAGGTCTCTGAATCTCCTAGTGCATCCGCGTGCACTTTTGTGTGGTCCGTACTAGGTTCTCTATTTCCTTCACTTCACTTGGTCTTTGATACTTGAGCAGGTTTCACTCCAATTTGAGCCGATCTTTGATATTTCATCTCTTTGTCGCTCAAACCTGCAATCAAGCACAACCTATGAGCATTTTGGGACTATTTCATAGCAATTTATACTCATAGCATAGGCAAGTAGGGGCATAAAACACGTTAAAATCCTACTTTCTGGAAGCAAGCCAAATTACAGGGCCAAATCTCTACCGCTTTTTTAAAAGAAATTCGAGAATAAAAGGACTGATGGGAACTGGGCTCGAACTAAGCCCAGAATCGAAACCACAAATGGACCTTAGATCCCTTCAGGTCTGGTCTCTACCACATTGTATTATTGGGGCTGGAATCAGGCATAAAATGATAGTCGTGGATATATTAAGTCCATTTTAACACATTTACTACTTACATAGCTACAACAAAAACATGTGCTACCAGATTCTAAAAATTCAACACGTTGAAACCAGTGCATGAGTACATTAGCTGAATAAAATGACACCATAACATAAAAGTATAAAATGTGAAGTGCATATGAGCTAGAATGAGGCCCAAAGAGTTTTAACTGTCAGCTGGCTTGCTTATGTGATACAGGAGAGCTTTTAGACGGGCTCAACTTTGATCCCAAACATATACAGCATCAAAACATGTACCCAAGCAGCCTTACTAAAGCATCAAGGATCTGAAAAAAATTTGATTTTTATCTACCAACATACATCTGATTATAATACTAACCATAAAAACTAAAACTTAACTTATTTATGAACTAGTTTATAATCTTTATAAAGTTCAGTCCACTCATTACAATAAATCTGAATAGCAATTTTTACAGCAGTAAACAGACTTTTGCGTTGCTATTAAACCAAAATACAGCTTCCTAAGAAAGAGAAATGCTCTAAGTGACAGTCTAATCTACTGCTGCTCTATACTCGAACAAGCTAGGACTTCTCATGGCTTAACCAGTTGATTCCTTTTCCTGTAATACACTGATTGTTTTAGTGACCAAAAAAGAAACTTATGCACCATTAAGTAGTGAATCTGACCATTAAAGGGTCAGATTCATTTCCTTTAATGCTGCTGTTAAGAGGTGAATTTGGAACAACAGTTTTTCAAGTGCATGAACACTGATTCAATAATCAAATAATGACAATTTGGGCACATATACAACACAATATTTCAGGTTTTATGATCCAATTTAGCATCCACTTAAAGTAACACTAACATATGATTTGCAAACATTAACCTAGTTTCACATGCTCATGATTTTAGAACTTCAGCCAACCAACATAAATTATGTGCACACATTTTGTACTCAAACTCAATTTTATTTAAAAGGCCATTGTTACATACCTTAGAGTTGAAAAATACAGCAGAAAATGACCAAATAAAGGTCAGAAAATCAAGGCTGATTCTTCCAAAATATTGAGCAACACCAAGCAACCAAACAAACAGCCAAATTAGAAATCAAACTCAGCTTTCAAGAACCCAGAGATTTCCACTCAAGAAGACCAAAGAAATCCCTCTACTTCGAATCATTTTTAGCTTTTCAGAAAAGGGAAACACCAAAAGAGGAAAGTTTTTCTTCAAGTTTGAAACCTAGTTTTCAGAAGAAGAGAGAATGATTTTTTTTTGTTCAGTAAAATAGTGCTCAAAATCTGTCTGTGAGAGTGAGGGAGTGTTTTCTTATATAGAGTACACAAAAGAGCATCATAGAAAGGAATATTCTAACCTACTACAACATATTTTACAGCTGTACTATCCTTTTTCCTTATCCAAAATCAGCATTTTCTAAAGATAAGGACAGTTGTGCTGTATTCTAGAACTTTTCTATTTTTAGCCAAATGGAAAACTCTAATTTTACCCTTTAAGTTATCACTTGTTTCAGGTTTTTACCTAAATTTTCTAGTCCAAATGAGCTCCCTAAAGTTCTACTGATTTTCATATCCAAATTAATAGGAACAAAAACATAAAGAAAAGACCCAAGGTTTTAAAATGAATTGACCAAAACTAAAACATCGTGATAATGAAATCTAAACTAACTGATCAATAAAGTAAAAAAGCTATTCCAAATGAGATCTAAACTTGGACACATTGATAGCAGTGATGGCAATAATTTGAAGAAACAAGCATGGAGGAAAAACTTCTAAGACTAAAATTAACAAGAATACTCTAAAGAGAACTATTAAGCTGAAAATTCTAACTAATATGATTGTTGAAATTAGGCAGGCAGTCACTCGAAACAGATACTTAATTTTAATAAACACAACTTAGCTAAACTAAACAACTTAGACAATCTTTGATCACTGAAATTCACAATAGAATCTTCAAACAATGAGAGCAAAAGGCTTAGCTAAACTGGCCAAATGGATTGAATCAAACAAACCAACTAAAACCATATGCAGGAAAAAATACATAAAAAAAATGGAGATGACACTCAAATAAAGTAAAGAAAGATAAAAAAAATGGCCAAGAAAATACCTAAAATTGACGAAGAACTTCAAAACGACTTCTAATCTTGAAAGTGAACCAAAATTAATGTTAATCAGTTGTACTTACTATGAACGAACTGACTAACATGCATTTTGGATAACCTTGAGCCAAGGAAACAATTCGACTGGCCTTCTGACCCCTTTGCTGATTTGGGATTCAGGGCTTTTGACAGGGATATTCAGGTTACCATTGAGGGAATCGTGAAGAGGGGAAACCAAGGGCAGTGAGGTTTGATTTTGGGGTGATTTGGGGTGATTAGAGTTTTTTGGTCTGAATCTTAGATTCTAAATTCGAGCCATTCGGTGGGGATTTGAAGAAAATTGGTTGGGGATTTAGGATGAGGAGAGGACGAGGGTCCCATGGTGTTAATTTGGGGAACTTTGGGACAGTTAGGTTTTTGTCTTGACCTTCGATCCAATATTCGAGCATATCGGCAGGGATTCAAGGGAAGCTAGTTAGATATTGGGAATGAGGAGGTGTAGGGGAGTTCAGGGTGTAAATTTAGGGTCGATTGGAGCATCGCCGCCAACGGAGGCGATTTCCGGCAGGCGGTTTGCAGCTGAGGCGGTGAGGGATTAAGGGCGGCTAGGGTTTGTCGTTGAGAGAGAAGGAGACAAAGTGAGGGGGTTTGGACTGGGGGGTAGGTTATGTTCGGACATATAAGTATATAATCCATCATCAATTCTGGACCGTTAGATTGATGAGATCCAACGGTCGAGATTGGATTCTAGTGAAACGGGGTCGTTCGGGGGTCATCTAGGGTGGACCAGGTTAATTGGATTTGGGCCTGGACTTGGAGACGGGTAAAGGGTGGATTTTGGACTGGTTTGGGCTCTATTTTGAGACCCAATTCCGAAAATTAATTCCCTTATGCTCTCTTCTTTTATTTTCAATTTCTTTTCTTTTTCTTTGTTTTTTCTTTCTTTTTTTTAATTAAAAAAAATCCTAATAGTTAAAAATCCTAAATTATCTAAAATGTAAGGCTATACTAATTAATTAATTACAAAAACTATAGAAGCTATTTTAATCCTAAATTAAAAGGGAAAAATTAGTAAAAAGGATAAAAACTTAGAAATTGGCCATTTTTGTGATTTTCATCTGTAATAAAGCCAATAACTAATTAATTAGTCCTAAAATTATAAAAATAAAACCTAAATGCAATGCATGATATTTTTGGTATTTTAATAACTTGAATAAATTTCAACATACAAGAAATGCAAATAATTAAATAAAAATCCCTAAAAATGGTAAATAATTAAGGAAAAAATCTATTTTCTTGAATTTTGTAGGAGTATTTCGTACAGGGCAAAAATCACGTGCTCACAGCTGTCCCTCTTTGCTCGGAGACATGAAGGGTTTTCGGGCAAAGAAAAAATGAGCAATTACGAGGGATTTTTGCCCGTTTGAAACTCCATGAGAAGCATTTTTGAAAAGAAACTGATCGAACCTTGTTTCAATGGTTGCCTAAATATCCTTGGCTATAAAGGAATCATGTCAGTGTAGTTCTGGAAGTTTTGGTAGCTGGGACTACCGAGAAGCTATGATTTCACTGCGGTTGCTGCTGTTTCTGCTTGCTGAGCTCCTTATTACACCAAAAAGAAAAATCAAAAGCTAAGCTAGCTAAACCTATCAACTACGAGTTACAAGATTCCTATCTAGAAATATCTTGAAGCTTGATCTTGAGTCTTAGCTGATTTTGCTGTGGACCCCGATCTGAATCTTGATGCTCGCAAGCTGTAGGTGCTGGATCTTTCTTCAGCATTTGGATCAAAGCGGAACATGCGAAGCTTGTGACTTCAATCAAATTTTGAGCAGTCCGCATCTTTGTCTGTTTCAGCACTTTGAATTTACTTTTTTTTGTTCTTTTCTTCTTTTCCTTTATTCTGGATTGAGACTCATTCTTTTGCTTATCCTGAATCCTGTGCCTTGAGGTAAAACCTGTTCACACACCAAAACAAACAAACGAACGAAATTTTCTGCCCCAATTTTCACTAGGAAAATTTCATGAGTTATTTGCAACAAAATCTACAATTTTTGTTTTTTTTAAAGTAAATAAAATAAGGATTGCATCTATCTAGAAGGGAAAGATCAGAGGATGGTGCCCTTTATCTAAAAGTGTCAACTCAGGGATTGGATCCCTAATGTTGGAAAAAGAAGACTAGGGAATGGAAGCCCTATGTCTTAAAAGGCTCAACTCAGGGATTGGAGCCCTAATGTTGGCAAAAGGCGACTAGGGAATGGAGGCCCTATGTCTAAAAAGGCACAACTCAGGGATTGGAGCCCTAATGTTGGCAAAAGGCGACTAGGGAATGGAGACCCTATGTCTAAAATGGCTCAACTAAGGGATTGGAGCCCTAATGTTGGCAAAAGGAGACTAGGGAATGGAGACTCTATGTCTAAAATGGCTCAACTCAGGGATTGGAGCCCTAATGTTGACAAAAGGCGACTAGGGAATGAAGGCCCTATGTCTAAAAAGGCATCACTCAGGGATTGGAGCCCTAATGTTGGCGAAAAGGCGACTAGGGAATGGAGGCCCTATGTCTAAACAGGCACAACTCAGGGATTGGAGCCGTAATGTTGGCAAAAAGGCGACTAGGAAATGGAGGCCTTATGTCTAAAAGGCGCAACTCAGTGATTGGAGCCTTAAAGTTGGCAAAAGGCGACTAGGGAATGGATTCCCTATGTCTAAGAAGGTACAAGTCAGGGATTGGAGCCCAAATGTAGGCAAAAGGCGACTAGGGAATGGAGGCCCTATGTCTAAAAGGCACAACTAAGGGATTGGAGCTCTAATATGGCAAAAGGCAACTAGGGAATGGAGGCCCTATGTCTAAGAAGGCAAAACTTAGGGATTGGAGCCCTAATGTTGGCAAAAGGCGACTAGGGAATGGAGGCCCTATGTCTAAAAGGCACAACTCATGGATTGGATCCCTAATGTTGGCAAACAAAAGTAAAAGGTTGATATTGGGGATTCTAAACTATCCTTTTTGGGATTTTCTTCTTGTTCTTATCTTTTTTTTCATTTTTAATAAGACGCAGGAAAGAACTTGGAAGGAACTTCCCTTTTTGGATTGATTATTTGCTGCAAAGTTGTTTCAGCACCTGCGCATTTCTTTTTCTTTTGGTCGCACTTACTTCTTGCACGGTTGCTTGCACTGCACCTGTTTCAATTTTTCAACAAAGAACAATTGTTAGTTTGAAACGGTGGTTGGTTTTGTGGCCTTGATCGTCTCAATTGCTTGATCTCGACTCAGCTTCTGTTGAGAATCTCTACTGCTTGCTAGTTTTTGAAGATTAATCTCTCTTTCAAACCGAAGGACTCGACTTTTAGTATTTCATGACGACTCGCCTGCGTGGGGCTTTGACCTTATCACTTTATCTGCCCTTAGGACCTTTGTCCTTGACTTTCTTTTCCTTTTTAATAACTTCGCTTTTAGAGCATCGACCATCATGGCCAGTCGGGATCGACTTGACGCACCCGCTGAGGCTGGGTACTTTTCTTTAGCTTTTGTTAGGCAAAGCCCTGTAAAGCCAGTCTTGCCACCTTTTATTTGTATTAGTTTCAGGAACAGAGCTAGACCAAAAGGGATTCAAGGAAAAAGTAAACAAAATTCAAGAAAATGAATTTAAAGAGAAGCGTCCCTTTCGGGGAGAAAAGAAGGACTTATCAGGGGGTGCATGCAGACTTCAAATAGACATGACATGCTTCTTGGACTGGATGCCCGACCCGCACAAACTTTCCCAACTTCTTATAAACTCATTGACCCGTGTTTCAAAACCAGGGAATCTTGCCAAAACTCTTTCAGTGTTGGGAGATATCTTCTTTTCGACCGACGGCACCCTTTGTGGGTTTTCGCCAATCGACCTCTCTCATTTCTCTTCTCACAGTCGCCCGGTAATGCTGTTTACAAATTTTCACTAAACGGGCTCTCTCTTTTTAAATTTCTCTGCTCACCGTTGCCTTATGGTGCCCATAGGTTTTCACCGATAAGACTCTCTAATTTTATTTCTCTACGTTTGATTGCATCAAATTACAACAATGGTGTTTTCCAACTCCAACACCTTTGCCAATTGATCAGAAGGACTTGGACAAGGTTTGGGTAAAACGAATCTGGATGGAATTACAACTTTGGAACCATCCTGGTGGGCTCATTGCCGAGCCATTATATCATCTGCCCCAATTCCACTTTTGGGGGAATTGAAATTTTTGTTTTGGTGTGACTGAACCCCAGAGAGAGGATGCCTACGTATCCTTTCGGAATCAATTCAGACGTAGTTCAGGTAAACATTTTTGTTTTTTTTTCTTTTATCATTTTTCATTCAATTTTTTCATTTTTTTTAGTAGTACTTTCGTGTTCCAAAGAGGGTGATCAAGGAAGAGTGACCGGCTTAAAAGGTTTGCGAAAGATTGATAGTGTTTGGATAGCAAAAATGAAAGCCTTCGTCATCTCAGTTGAACAAAGTCATCGCTGCGGAAAGTCTAGACATAGTACCTTTTTACCGCATCCGCATTCACAGCTGCTTCGGGATCATTTCCTTCGATATCGTCAAAATACAATGCTCCTCTCGGCAATATATTTCTGATGATGTATGGGCCCTTCCAATTAGGAGGAAATTTGTCTTTTGCTTCCTGAGGATGAGGAAGAATGCGCCTTAACATAAGTTGTCCCACTTCAAAATTCCTGGGCCGCACTTTATTGTTATAAGCATGAGCCATTCTTTGTTGGTACAACTGCCCGTGGCAGACCGCAGCCATCCGCTTTTCATCAATTAAGGTTATCTATTCCAGACGAGTCTTGACCAACTCACTGTCCTCAATCTCAGTGTCATGACCCAAACTGTAGGGCCATGACTAGCACCCGACCATACTTGCCGAGCACCAACGTACATTTTATCTAACCTTATTTATTATCTTTTAGGGCTGAGGAGATCAATATAAATGGTAGACATGGATCACGGACAACCAACAATAAAATATGATGGCATGAACCTACATAACATGGGATGACCCGACAATCAAGAAACTATATATATATGGTACGAGCTACCACGCTATCATGAAAGGCTATACAACAAAAACCAGCGGACAAGGCATACCAAACTATACATGAGTCGACACATGTCTATGAGCCTCTACAGGAACATAAGTGTTGCAACATAGCCGGAACAGGGCCCCGACATACCCATAATGTCTATAACAAAAATGCATACCAAGACCAAGGCAAGTCCGGAGAAGGGATCTCGCTAATCACCGCTAAACTGGACAGCCTACTGTGGTGGGGGAGCTACACCTGCCTGTCTATCATGTCTATCAGGACCTGCAGCACGACATGCAGCGTCCACAAATAAAAGGACGTCAGTACGAATAAAGTACTGAGTATGTAAGGAAGGGAACCATAAACACGAACAGTAATATAAACATGGATAGAGAATATACAACCTGTAACATCTGAGTACCTCTGATGGCTGCTGACATGAAATGCATGATACATATGTATAAATACATAAGCTTTTAAAACATACGCCTCTGTGGGCATCATCATTATCATATCGTACCCGGCCGTAATAGGCTCGGTAAAAATGTACCCGGCCATCATAAGGATCGTTAGATCGTACCCGTCCACGTGAAGCTCGGTAAAACCCAACTGATCAGTGGTTGCACAGTAGGTGCCGTACCCGGCCGTCGATAGCGCGGCTCGATAGAGTAAAATAGATACATATATATAATGCATGCTCGACTCATGGAATTACATTATAAACCTTTAGGAGTGACNCAATTTTCACACTCCTTAGTCTACAATAAGAGAAACGATACTATCGTTATCATTTAAGCGTCATAACCATTATGTATTGACCACAACCTATTTTATGATAAAACAGACAGCACCTCTCCTCTATATATGACTTCACACCATTCAAAAGAATCACCAAACAGCCCAAAAAACATCAATAATAATCATATTGAGTCTCCCAAAATAGTCTACCAACCGATAGCATTACTACCAAGCCTTTCGATATATATTTCACAAGTTCTAGCTTCAATGGCTTAGCCACAACTTGGATAATCTTAAATACATATAGAGTAATAGGTTACTTACCTTTATATAAGAATAAAAACTCCAATTTGACCTTAAATTTCCATGAAATATCCCTCCAATGCTGCAACAACAACAAGAAAGCGAAACTAGCGGTCAATTAGTGTTTTTCGGCACTAGAATCACTTTAGGAGGCTTGAAATCACCTACGGTTGATATTAAGAACATGAGGGAGTATTTACATAACATAAACCCTTTAAAACAACCTCCCACACGAGCTGTAACAAACATAAAAATGAGCAACAACAAGAAGAACAAGAGACTTACTAGCGCCACGGGATTCCCGACACTTGATTTGTGTTGTTTGCCCTTTGTTTGGGTCTTGAATCTTGAGAGAACCTTGAGAGGGTGTTCCTAGGGCTCTAAGGTCTGAAAATAGTGAAAATAAATGACTTAAAACGGGTTGGAGGCGTCCTATATATATCCAAATGTCTTAAACCACCTTAGTGGGCCCCACAGAGAGGTGCTTGGCGCAGTCTCGCGAAAACGCAAATATCTCTCTACTCCGAGATCCTATCGATGAACGGTTTAATGCGTTAGAAACTAGACTCATAGATATTCAATTTGGTGGTTAGATCACTCCATAATTCTAAGTAAATTGGTAGAAAAGCTTAGTAAAATTTGGCCTAATGTTTAAGTAAAATTATGAACCAAAGTTGCGACAACTTTTGTCGACTTTTGTCTCATA
>MU680803.1:107718-132401 GCA_026770625.1 Nicotiana glauca | reverse complement strand
CAGTCTCGCGAAAACGCGAATATCTCTCTACTCCGAGATCGTATCGACGAACGGTTTAATGCGTTAGAAACTAGAATCATAGATCTTCAATTTTTTGGTTGTATCACTCCATAATTCTAAGTAAATTGGTAGAAAAGCTTAGTAAAATTTGACCTAATGTTTAAGTAAAATTATGAACCAAAGTTGCGACAACTTTTGTCGACTTTTGTCTCATAACTCATTTGAATTCAAGACTTATTATACGGATACTATATGATTCAAATACATTAAAACACTACCTCTTGAGTGTATTAAGCACTTCTAGGTTTACCCAAAAATACGGCTGACAACATCCTTGATTCGTTTGACTTCTAATACTTGTTAACCACCCTTATACACTTTTGTATCATTTAAGACCAATAGGATTAAATTCTTATCATATTAAAGATAATCCTTTCATCGATTTATGTCAACTACCTTATGGCATGATCTAACATACGTGAATATGAGTTGTAACACTCAGCTTCAATGATGATCTAGAGAGAAGGGATTTCCACCTCCGCAGGTATCACGGCTTTAGTTCCATAGACCAAAAGGTATGGGGTTGCTCTACAGATGTGCACACCATGGTGCGATATCCTAGTAATGCGAAAGGCAACTTTTCATGCCATTGCCTGGAGCTTTGAATCATCTTTCTCAACTTCATGATGTTCTTGTATATTACTTCAACGGCACCATTGGCTTTGGGCCGATAAGGAGTAGAGTTCCTATGCGTTATTTTGAATTGTTCGCATATCTCTCCTATGAAATGACTATTCAAGTTTGCAGCATTATCTGCGATGATAGTTGCAGGAATGCCAAAGCGGCAAATAAGGTTGGAGTGCATAAAATCTACCACAACTTTCATGGAGACCGATTTGAGAGTGATGGCTTCAACCCACTTCATGAAGTAGTCAATGGCAACCAGTATGAACCTATGCCCATTTGAGGCTTTCGGCTCGATCGGCCTAATGACGTCCATGCCCCAAGCAACAAATGGCCAAGGTACTGACATGGGATGTAATTCTGTGGGAGGTGCATGAATCAAATCACCATACACCTAACACTGATGGCACTTCTGGACAAAGCTAAAACAGTCCTTTTCCATGGTTATCCAGTAATAGCCCGCTCAAAGGATTTTCTTTGCTAAAATATACCCGTTCATGTGGGGTCCGCACACTCCTACGTGTACTTCATACATGATCCTTCCGGCCTCTTCAGCGTCAACACATCTTAACCGGTTGAGATACGGGGTCCTTTTGTACAAGACGTCACCACTTAAGAAACAATCACTTGCATGCCGTCTGATGGTTCTCTTTTGGTCTCCACCAGCTTGCTTAGGGTATTTTTGTACTTTTAGAAACCTTTTGATGACATGGTACCATGGCTAGGTGTTTGGTTCTACCTCAACCGTATTACAATAACCGTGCCTTTCGTTGATTTGTATTTCCAAGGGATCAATATGGGCATTGCCTGGGTAGGGCAACATCGAGGCTCGAGTGCATCCGCTAGTTCATTGTGACAATGAGGGATGTACCTGAACTCTATTGACTTTAACCGCTTGCTAAGATCTTCCACATGTTGCCGATAGGGAATAAGTTTAACATCTCAGGTTTCCCATTCTCCTTGGGCTTGCCAGATAATCAGATCTGAGTCTTCCATAATCAATAACTCTTCGCTATCCTGTCGATTGCCATGTTCATACCCATAATGCAGGCTTTATACTCAACAGTGTTGTTTGTGTAGAAAAACTGAAGCCTGGTTGTGGCTGGATAGTGCTGACCAGTGGGTGAGATCAAGATTGCCCCAATTCCCACACCTTTTGCGTTTATCGCTCCGTCAAAGAACATCTTCCAAGCAGTATTATCCTCGAATGGTGCCTCGAATGAGTTTACTTCTTCATCCGGGAAGTAAGTGTTCAAAGGTTGGTATTCTTCATCAATCGGGTTTTCAGCCAAATGATCTGCCAACGCCTGGGCCTTCATTGCCATGCGAGTGACATAAACTATGTCTAATTCGGTGAGCAGAATCTGCCATTTTTCTAATCTCCCTGTGGGCATCGGTTTTTGGAATATGTATTTCAAAGGATCCAAACTGGTTATGAGGTAAGTGGTGTAGGCTTGCAGATAATGTCTCATCTTCTGAGCGACCCAAGTTAAGGCATAACAGGTTCTTTCCAAAAGAGTATACTTAGCTTCATAGCTGGTAAACTTCTTGCTCGGATAGTAGATCGCCTGTTCTTTCTTCCCGGTTACAACATGTTGCCCGAGGACACAAGCGAAAGAATTTTCCAAGACTGTCAGGTACAAGAACAGAGGCCTCCCTGGCTCTGGTGGGACCAAGACTGGCGGATTTGATAGATATTCTTTAATCTTGTCAAAAGCTTCTTGACATTCATCCGTCCACTTGATTGTTGCATCTTTCTTCAGCAATTTGAATATGGGCTCACATGTGGATATCGATTGAGCAATGAACCAGCTGATATAGTTTAATCTACCCAACAAGCTCATCACATCTTTCTTGATTCTCGGAGGAGGCAAATCTCGAATAGATTTTATTTTTGTTGGATCTAACTCGATAACTCTCCGGTTAACTATAAAGCCCAAAAGTTTGCCCGATGGGACTCCAAACGCATTTGGCTGTGTTCAGCTTCAAATCATATTAGCGCAACCGCTCAAAGAATTTTCTCAAGTCTCGAACATGGTCATCCTAGGTTTTGGACTTGATGATTACGTCATCCACATACACCTTTATCTCTTGATGCAAAATATCATGGAAAATAGCGGTCATGGCCCTCATGTAAGTTGCCCTAGCATTCTTCAGACCAAACGGCATGACTCTGTAACAGTATGCACCCCAAGGTGTGGTAAAATTTATCTTTTCGGCATCTTCTTCATCTAATCAACACCTGGTGATATCCTGTGTAACAATTCACGAAGGACTGTATCACACGTTTAGCATAGTTATCAACAAAGATGTGGATGTTGGGCAAAGGGAAGTTGTCTTTGGGACTTGCCTTTGTTTAAATCTCTGTAATCCACACACACCCAGGTCTTCCCGTCTTTCTTTGGAACTGGGACTACATTAGCTAGCCATGTGGTGTACCGGACCACTCGGATTACCCCTGCTTTTAACTATTTCGTGACCTCTTATTTGATCTTGTCACTGATATCAGTTTTGAACTTTCTTTGCTTTTGCTGGACCGGGGGTTAATCGGGGTAAGTCGGTAACTTATGAACCACCAAATCAACACTTAGCCCTGGCATGTCATCGTACGACCAAGCAAACACATCTTTGAACTCAAACAAAAGTTGGATTATTGCATCCAGGGTTTTCTCGTTCGTGTGAATGCTTATCTTGGTTTCCCTGATTTCTTCAGAACTTCCCAAGTTAACCGGCTCAATATCATTTAAGTTTGGCTTAGGTTTATTCTTAAATTGTTCCAATTCTCGATTTATTTCCCTAAAAGCCTCTTCTTCATTATATTCTGTTTCTTGGTTCATTATTTCACAATTAGATAGCGTGTTTGGATCTGGGCATGAAGTCCGCAGGCATGTCATGTTATTTAAAGCCGCATTATTAGAACTGAAAGAATAAATAAAAGAGAAAAATAGCAAAATCAGAAAGAATAAAGAAAGATGAACGATGAAATATTGATTTCATTTCTTGGAATTTGAAGATAACAGGGTTTATATTTTGAAATTTAAAGACAAGAAACTAAAGAAAACATCCGAGTTACACCTTGGAATAACTCGTGATACAGAAAAAGTGGCAGGACAGATCTACTTGGACTCCCGCCTGATTGGGAATGGCGTAGCCTTCCAATTCTGCAGCTTGGCATTTGGTCCCATATACAGCACCTCGGCGGTGCTTGAGCCCTCTCCTGGATGAACCATGTGGGTTTCATATAGCATCTTTCTCATTGCCCCACATATTTCTTCAATCTCTTCGACCGTAGAGGCCTCATCCTCCTCTTCTTCATTGTATTTTGGCTTGACAAATGTCTCGTACAAATGTGGTAGGGGTTGAGGCAAAACCCATCCATCATTCTTTCTGTCGTCCACCCATTTTATATCAACTGGAGTAGGTTGGAAGCCTACCCCGCTCAGTGGCAGGCAGGGTAACTGGTTCAGATATTTCTTGCAGGGATTTCCTGAGTCGTTTTCCCGATTTGAAGCCATGTCGGATCATTTCTTTGGCCACCATGATTGAGGCTTTGGAAAGGAAGGGTTGGGGGCAAGGGTTTCCTTCTTCGTACTGGTCTGCCACCACAACTTCAAAGGCCTGATAAACTATATGCTCACTCTCTTCTCTCGCTTCGAGACATGGGACTGATGGTTCTCGATAAATTGATTGCTCGTCCTCTCCGTGGACCACAATCTGTTGATCCTCATGCTCGAATTTTACCATTTGATGAAGAGTGGAGGGTACAGCCCCTGCTGCGTGGATCCATGGCCTCCCCAAAAGAAAGTTGTAGGATGTGTCCATGTCTAGAACTTGGAAGGTCACTTATAAATCTACTGGGCCGATGGTCAGAATTAGATTGATCTCTCCAATCGTATCCTTTTTAATACCATCGAAAGCTCGTACGCAGACATTATTGGGATAAATCCTTTCGGTCCTAATTTCCATGCGTTGTAGAGTTGAAAGTGGGCAGATGTCCACCCTAGAACCTCCGTCTACCAAAATCCTTTTCACGTAGTACCCTTCACATTTGACTGTTAAGTGCAGGGCTTTGTTATGTGTGGCCCCTTCTGGTGACAGGTCATTCTTGCTGAAAGAGATCTAGTTGATCACGAAAAATCTTTCCGCCATTCTTTCTAACTGCTCCACAGAAGTCTCAGCCATATGCTTTATTAAGGGTCTTGATTAATACCTTCTGGTGTTCGGGGGATTTCATCAACAAAGATAGCAAGGAGACTTGTTCAGGAAACTTTCGAAGCTGGTCAACCACTTGATAATCCGCCATTTTCATTTCTTGAAAGAAAGCTTCTGCCTCTTCGACACTCACGGGTTTTTTTTATAGTAAGCGCTTTCTAGTGGCGTTGTTCACTTCTTCCACCTTGGAGTACTTTTCAACAGGGTAATTTTCTTGAACCTCTGCAGATATTTCCTTGCCCTTATAAGTCACCACTGATTTATTGTAATTCCAAGGCACTGCGGCAGGATCTGTCATGGGCTTCTGTGGTGCACGGCTAATAACCACAGGCTCACTCATCCTTGGTGGATAATTGTCCCCCGCATCACATAAGCTCTTTTGGGCACATACATCTGGGTGGCCTTTTTTAGTTCAAATCTCCTAGGAGGACTCAGAGTTATCTGCTTTTCCTTGCGGCCCCGAGGGACATAAAGAACAGCATCTTTGGCGGGCGCTGCCCCAGTTCCTGCTTCAATTTTCTTCTCTGATTTTGAATGGGTGGCTTTGTTCTTTTTCTCCCCTTTGTCTTGCTTCGGGGAAGTTTTTGGTTTCCTCTCTACATCGGCAATGGAGATTATGGCCTTCAATGCTAGATCGAATTCCTTATCCTCACAAATCATTCCGATTATCGGCCCGTTATTGTGGGCCGACACTGGGTTATTAGTCATACTGGGGACAGTATCATCCCTTAGCACTATCTTCCTCTGTTCTATCAAGTTCTCCACTACTCTCTTTAGGGTCCAGCAATCATCCGTACCATGACCTTCCGCCCCTGAGTGATAGGAACATCTGGCGCTAGCTCTGTAAACGGGTGATGCTGGGTTTTGCCTTGTTTGAGGAACTAGCTGTAACAAACCCATTTGGACAAGCTTTGCAAACAGACTGTAGTAGGACTCACCAATTGGTGTAAAATTTGGCCTCCTGGGTGGTTCACGAGGGGGAAAGTTGTTTTGTGAAGGAAGGGGGTTATAGTGGTTTTGGTGAGGAGGCTGGTTTCAAAGAAATGGAGCTTGGTTCCCATTAACTTGTTGTTGAGGCCGGACATAAGGTTGAGCATTCATGAACGCATATGGCTGAGCAGCATAGGCCATGTCTTGGTGGGGGTAATAATGCTGCCGGGTTCTTTCCATGAGAAGGGGTCTAGGAGCACGATGTCTTCTTGCACCCGACGCTGCCATGGATGTTTCTTCTTTTAACTTGCCCTTCGCTACTCCTCCATACCTGCCCTAAATGTCTTGGGAGGTTGCTCTGATATCGAATTGGCTTAGAATTTGTCCTGTTCTCAATCCATTTTCCACCATTTCACCGATTTTGATGGCTTCAGCGAAAGGTTTACCCATAGCAGCCATCATATTTTGGAAGTAGTCGGCTTCCTGAGCTTGGAGGAACACTGTGACCATTTTGACCTCGTCCATTGGAGGCTTTACTCTAGATGCTTGTTAACGCCATTTAACTGCATACTCCTGGAAGCTCTCCGAGGACTTCTTTTTCAAGTTTGTCAATGAATTTCTATCTGGCGCAATGTCTATATTGTATTGGAATTGCCTCACAAAGTCTCTAGCGAGGTCATCCCAGATGTGCCAACGAGATATATCTTGATCCATGTACCACTCGGAGGCGATGCCAACTAGACTTTCCCCAAAATAAGCCATGAGTAATTCTTCCCTTCCTCTGGCTCCTACAACTGATTGCAGTATTTCTTGAGATGAGAAATAGGATCACCATGCCCATCGTACTTTTCAAACTTGGGAGTTTTGAATCCCAAAGGTAAGTGCACATGAGGGAACATGATAAATCAGCATAGGACACACTTTTCTGCCCACTCAGACCCTGTATATTCTTGAGGCTCTGCTCCATGCTTCTCATCCTCCTTGAAATCTCTTCCTATTCGGGGTTTTGGGAGTCTTTTCCTATCCCACGGTGAACTCAAATTGAGGCGGCTGAGGATAAGTATGAATGGGGAACTGGGGAGGCTCCATTTGGAAAGTGGGTGTTTGGAATATAAAAGTTGAAGGGTCAAAACTGGGCCTAGGATTTTCATATTAATGAAGAGAATTCTGCTTCAAAGTCCAACGACGGAAAGAAGGACAAGGCAAAGGAGTGGAAGAAATGTGAAAGTGGCAATGCACATGAAGATAGAGGGAAGGGAAAGCAAGAAGCTGGAACTTCAAAGAGCAAGGAGAAGGGCAGCAAATTCAGTGGTTGTTTCCTTTGTGATGGACCACATCGAGCGAGGGACTGTCCAAACAAGGCAGTGTTAAATGCTTTGACTGCCGCGGAGAAGAGGGCTGCTTTGGAGGCGTCAAACAGTGATAATAAAGCTGTTGGTGTCAATGCAATTGTAGCCGAAGAGAGAGGAGGTCAAGGGGCATTGCTTGTCAACCCCTTGGGACTCATAAATTGAGTTGACCTCGACGAGGACGTCGAGTTTCAAAGAGTGTGGGTGGTTTGTTAGACCTCCGCCAATTGAGCTCGACTTGACAACAAGAGTGTTGTCATGAGGCAGCAAGAGTGTTGCAAAGAGCGGTGCGCGAGCAGCACCAAAGTCAAAAAGGGAAAACGGGCAAGCGATGGCTAAGGCTTTGAACGGATGCGAGGCAGCTTGGCAAGGGCTTGACAATGAGTTGCGGGCTAAGGGTGACACTTGATTATGGCATAGGCATCAAGGCATGAGGCAGTGATGCCAAGGCAAGGCAAAAACGGATAGGCAAAGGCAAGCAAATGTGCAACGGGAAGGCAGTGTGCGGGCAGATTTGGCATGGGTTCGAGTTGCGGCAAACGGGCCAAGTTCGTGGGCAATGGCAAGACAAATTAAGGCACAATGCAGCTGGAATACAATGGCATTGGAGCTGGTCCAAGCCAAGGCACGAAATTGGGCAGCAACATGAGAATGGACCAAGTCAAAGGGCGGTTATGGCACATGCTGTGCACATGGGCAGCAGTTATGTTTGTCTAAAAAGCTGGCAGGAGTTAGCTACGTTTTTGGGGCCATGATCCCACTATTTTATAGCATGATTTACATGATCCTAGTAGTTGGGGGTGTCAACTACACTAAAGTAAAGTAGTGGGCTAGTGGGCAAGTGTTGTGGCCTAAAATGGGGCAACTATTGTAAACATGGGGCTGGTTCATGTATTATAAATGGACAGCACCTATTTCCTTTATGGCATAAGGAGAAAAACGTGTAAGAGTGCATGTTTCTGATTTAGGAAGAGTCCTAAGTCTAGTTTTCAAGAGTGAAAACACTAAGGCTAAGAGTAGTCTTGTGAGGGTCAAGAGTGATCTTCATTTTTGTACACGGATGTACTTCGGAGTTTGAGTTTCTTTGTATGCTCGAGTTAAATACAAAGTTGGGAAAAGAGTTTCCTGTAAACTTGTGTCTTTTGTTCACGTTTTTATTCTGTCCCTTCACTATATTTTTGTTGCCTAAGTTCATTCTAAGCTTACTACGTTGAAACGCTGCAAAATTAATCTAAGTCCAAAGTTGCTGAAATTTTGGCCGAGTGTTGGAGCAGGCTGAAGTCAAGGCGAGTCTTGGCTGCCGCGCGGGCTGTTTTTGTGAGACATAAAACGAGCCCGTGACACCTGGTATCAGAGCGAGGCAGGTTCGTGGTGGAGACACGACGTGCAGTGGCAGATTTCGTGGTCTTGTTCGAGAACATGGCTGGTGGTAACAATGAACTACGGGAAAGGCTAACGAAATTGGAAGCATTGGTGGGAAATGTTGCTGAAGGGGAAGAACTTCAGTCTCTTGTGACTAGAATTGCATTTCTTGAGGCAGAAATGACAAGGCTTAGTCGTGAAAATACAGATCTGAAGGCCGAGGCGGTGATACTACGACGTGCTGTGGGCGAGGATGCTCCTCAACGTGGTGCTGAACGTCTCAAAGTGAGAATACCTGAACCAAAGACATTCGGAGGTGCAAGGAGTGCACGTGAATTGGAGAATTTTCTTTGGGATATGGAGCAGTACTTTCATGCTATTCGTGTGCAAGACGAAAAGGAGAAAGTAACCTTGACTAGCATGTATTTGAGTGATGATGCTAAGTTATGGTGGCGCACTCGTGTGGCTGAAGATGAAAGTCTTGGTAGACCAAAGATTGAGTCGTGGGAGCGGCTTAAAAAGGAATTGAAGGATCAGTTCCTTCCTAGTAATACATCTTGGATTGCTAGGGACAAACTGAAAAAGTTGAAACATACCGGATCAGTTCGAGCTTATGTGAAGGAGTTCACATCGTTGATGCTTAGCATCAGCAACATGTCGGAAGAAGACAAGTTGCACAACTTCATGAGCGGGCTGCAACAGTGGGCACAACTTGAGTTGCGAAGGCAGAATATTCAAAACCTCGCAAGTGCTGTAGCTGCTGCGGATGCATTGGGCGATTTTCATATTAATGAGGAGAATTCTGCTTCAAAGTCCAACGACGGAAAGAAGGACAAGGCAAAGGAGTGGAAGAAATGTGAAAGTGGCAATGCACATGAAGATAGAGGGAAGGGAAAGCAAGAAGCTGGAACTTCAAAGAGCAAGGAGAAGGGCAGCAAATTCAGTGGTTGTTTCCTTTGTGATGGACCACATCGAGCGAGGGACTGTCCAAACAAGGCAGTGTTAAATGCTTTGACTGCCGCGGAGAAGAGGGCTGCTTTGGAGGCGTCAAACAGTGATAATAAAGCTGTTGGTGTCAATGCAATTGTAGCCGAAGAGAGAGGAGGTCAAGGGGCATTGCTTGTCAACCCCTTGGGACTCATAAATTGAGTTGACCTCGACGAGGACGTCGAGTTTCAAAGAGTGTGGGTGGTTTGTTAGACCTCCGCCAATTGAGCTCGACTTGACAACAAGAGTGTTGTCATGAGGCAGCAAGAGTGTTGCAAAGAGCGGTGCGCGAGCAGCACCAAAGTCAAAAAGGGAAAACGGGCAAGCGATGGCTAAGGCTTTGAACGGATGCGAGGCAGCTTGGCAAGGGCTTGACAATGAGTTGCGGGCTAAGGGTGACACTTGATTATGGCATAGGCATCAAGGCATGAGGCAGTGATGCCAAGGCAAGGCAAAAACGGATAGGCAAAGGCAAGCAAATGTGCAACGGGAAGGCAGTGTGCGGGCAGATTTGGCATGGGTTCGAGTTGCGGCAAACGGGCCAAGTTCGTGGGCAATGGCAAGACAAATTAAGGCACAATGCAGCTGGAATACAATGGCATTGGAGCTGGTCCAAGCCAAGGCACGAAATTGGGCAGCAACATGAGAATGGACCAAGTCAAAGGGCGGTTATGGCACATGCTGTGCACATGGGCAGCAGTTATGTTTGTCTAAAAAGCTGGCAGGAGTTAGCTACGTTTTTGGGGCCATGATCCCACTATTTTATAGCATGATTTACATGATCCTAGTAGTTGGGGGTGTCAACTACACTAAAGTAAAGTAGTGGGCTAGTGGGCAAGTGTTGTGGCCTAAAATGGGGCAACTATTGTAAACATGGGGCTGGTTCATGTATTATAAATGGACAGCACCTATTTCCTTTATGGCATAAGGAGAAAAACGTGTAAGAGTGCATGTTTCTGATTTAGGAAGAGTCCTAAGTCTAGTTTTCAAGAGTGAAAACACTAAGGCTAAGAGTAGTCTTGTGAGGGTCAAGAGTGATCTTCATTTTTGTACACGGATGTACTTCGGAGTTTGAGTTTCTTTGTATGCTCGAGTTAAATACAAAGTTGGGAAAAGAGTTTCCTGTAAACTTGTGTCTTTTGTTCACGTTTTTATTCTGTCCCTTCACTATATTTTTGTTGCCTAAGTTCATTCTAAGCTTACTACGTTGAAACGCTGCAAAATTAATCTAAGTCCAAAGTTGCTGAAATTTTGGCCGAGTGTTGGAGCAGGCTGAAGTCAAGGCGAGTCTTGGCTGCCGCGCGGGCTGTTTTTGTGAGACATAAAACGAGCCCGTGACACCTGGTATCAGAGCGAGGCAGGTTCGTGGTGGAGACACGACGTGCAGTGGCAGATTTCGTGGTCTTGTTCGAGAACATGGCTGGTGGTAACAATGAACTACGGGAAAGGCTAACGAAATTGGAAGCATTGGTGGGAAATGTTGCTGAAGGGGAAGAACTTCAGTCTCTTGTGACTAGAATTGCATTTCTTGAGGCAGAAATGACAAGGCTTAGTTGTGAAAATGCAGATCTGAAGGCCGAGACGGTGATACTACGACGTGCTGTGGGCGAGGATGGTAGGCTATGTCGTGGCCGAGCATAGGGGAGCGGTGAAGAAATTTGAAGCCTCTTCTAAACCGAACACCTGGGGGCGAACCTCAGAAGGTGTTCCAACAAAATGGGCCGAGATGGTTGGATATCCGAGTAGGGTATTGGGGTGACTGATCGGGACATTGGAAGTTCCAACCGTCCTAGGGAAAAGCTCGAGAAATCCAGGAATTGTACTCGGTGGCTCTCTTCCGTTTGACCAAACGTCCCACATTTCCATCATGCTGAGACGCAACAACCTGTTTTCCTCGGCAGTCGCTGACTCTAAAGTCGGGATGTCCGAGATCAGGCTCTCGTCTGTCATTGGAACTGTTGGCAGAGTGATTTCTGAAGACATTTCAACGCTACCTTTCGATCTCGTGAAGAATGGATGTGATGCCAGACCACCACAAAACCAACCACTTTTACTATAGAACCTATACTTGACAGTAGACAACCAATTGGTTAGCTTGAAACAAAGGACACATAGGTAATCGCACGTTGGAGTGTAATGCACCTATACAATTAAACGTGTTTCGACATGTTTTGCAACGGTTGCATGTTTCATCCTAGCCTTAACTAGCCCTTTTCACTTTGTACCTCTTTTCTTCATTTCTACCTCTCTTTAATCACTCTTGATTTTTTCTTTCATCTCGTTTTTGCCGCTCTTCTTTTTTTTTTTTTGCACTCTCTTTTTCTCTTTTTTTTTATTTTGTCACCCTTTTATTTGTTGTCGCTCTCTTCTTTTTTTTCACTTTTTCTTTCTTTTTCACTCCAATTTTTTTTCTCTCTTTTTTTCCAGTTTATTCATCACTCAATTAATTCTATCGCTATGATCGAATCCGATGGGGATTGCCTACGTATCATGACCCCGCATGAATCAGATCTTGCGTAGTTCGGTAAGATCGAGAATGGAGTAAATAAGCTGACTCTTTTTTTGGTTTTTTTTTTTAAAATATCGAAATAAATTCTTTAAAAGAAAGAAATATTTTTTTTTGGATTTTTTATTTCGATTTTTATTTTTTTGAAAGAAAGACTTTTTAAAAATTTCTTTTATTTTGATTTGAACTTTGGGAATTTCAAAAGTAAAAAGAAAATAATTTTTGTTTGAATTTTTATTTATCTTCTCTTTTTCTACGGAAGAAAGAAAATATTTTTGAATTTTGGATGTAACCTCTTAATTTTCGAAAGAGGACCTTTTTAAGAAAAAATGTTTTGAATTTCTGAACTTTTATTTATTTACAAAAGTACTTCTAAAGAAAAATAAATAAATAAAACTGCATTGAAATTTATGAAAGGAAGACATCTAAGGATATTTGTTTTGGATTTTTTTTGAAAAAATACTTCAAAATGAAGGAAACCCGTAATTTTAGATTTTGATTTTTATTGATTTTTCTTTTTTTGTATGAAAGACATTATAAAGAAGGAAACCATTTTTGAGTTTAAAAAAACTACTTTTTTTTAATTTTCTAAGGAAAGATTTCTAAAGAAAGAACTAAAGAAAAATATTTTTGGATTTTTTAAAAATTGGGGTCGGAACCGATAAGGTTTGCCTACGTATCTCACATTCAGTGAGAATCAGACCCGCGTAGTTCGGTTATGTTTGACATAAAAACATGATATTTGACTCACTTTCATTTTTTTGAAATACATTTTCTTTTTTCTTTTTTTTTTCAAAAATTCGACAGAGTTTCAAGACATTTTCAAATACCGAGATTTTTAAAAATCGGGTAAATTCTCTATCCTACCTCACTCTTAGTTTGCTCTTTATTTCCTTTTCCTAGCCGATCAACATGCAAGCCGAAACAGATAAATACTCACATAGCATGTAGGATGCATCAGGATGGTCTTTATTTTGGGTACACCAGTCCTAGACGGACCCAACCCCTGTGTTGAGTCCCCAAGATCAAATGCACGTTATGCAAATAATCGTTCCTACTAGGGATCCGACATGAGGTTGCGTTATTCTATATTTAAAACCTGGGGTTTGTGGTCTAGACTTGGGTTACCCGAGCGGACAACTGGAGTTGAGGAGGGGGCAACGTACCGGGAGCACGAAAGTCTGCCCGGCATTATTGCTTGCCTAGTCCCGTTCTATTTGGTATACTTTTTACAGAAAAAGTGGGTCACACGAATGTGTGCATCATTTTCAGAAGACTCAGAGGGGTGGCGTAAGAAGACATTTAAATACAGTTCAAGTAATATCAAAGCGGTATGACAATTAGCACATTAAGTCCACAAAATACAGTGATATCAACAATAAAGCAAAATAAAAATTGCATTAACAAGCTCGAATTCTTGAACTGAAAATTCTGGATTATTATCCCCAGCAGAGTCGCCAGAGCTGTCACACCTCCTTTTTTACACACACCCCGAGAGGGCGGTATATAAGGGGAGTTTTTCCAATTTAAGTGACATTATTCAAAATGGGATTATTTTATTCATCAGAGTCGCCATATGGAATAAATTATGGCGTCCCAAGTCACCAGTTTATTTTAAATCCCAAATCGAGAAAGTTTTATTTTTAAAGAGTCTGCGAACCAGAAATTCTAGATAAGGAATTCTGTTAACCCAGGAGAAGGTATTAGGCATTCCGTGGTTCAGTGGTTCTAGAACGGTCACTTAGTGATTATTACTCGGCTTAATTGTTCAACTACTCATTTTTAGGACCTATGTGCAATTATCTTTTTACCGCTTTTCAAAAATTAATTTATTTGTAATTAAAGGATTGAGTTACGCGTACGTATACTATTTTCTTTTGGCGTGTTAAAAATCATGTCACGCGAACGTGTCCGCGATTAATAACGCTTGGTGTATTTATTTAAGAAAATTGATTGAAGTTGCGCAAACGCATCCCTCGAGTCTTTTAATAATTTAATTTGCAATTATGTTACGCGAATGTATACATAATCGCAATACTTATCTAAATCGCGCCTAAAGCAAACTACGATTATTCAAGGCATTTCTAAATTAATTTATTTATATGGGGGCCATAAATTAAAAGATTAAATTTGTATATGGCACACCCCAATTTATTTAATCTAAAGTTGTGAGGGCCAAGTGTTATAAATTACAGCATCGCATGTCTTAATTTTAGAGGGCTTGTTTAACTAAGGCAATAGAAGGAAGTTCTTACTTACACCTATTTTGGACTTGATAAAAGGGCTAATAATTATGAACAATTTGGAGTGTATGCGTTGGATACCTAATATTTTTAGGGGGGAATCAGGCCAATTGACATGCCCAAATCTCTACCGCTTTTTTAAAAGAAATTCAAGAATAAAAGGGCTGATGGGAACTGGGCTCGAACTAAGCCCAGAATCGAAACCACAAATGGACCTTAGATCCCATCAGGTCTGGTCTCTCCCGCATTGTATTATTGGGGCTGGAATCAGGCATAAAATGATAGCCTTGGATATATTAAGTACATTTTAACACATTTACTACTTACATTGCTACAACAAAAACATGTGCTACTAGATTCTAAAAATTCAACACGCTGAAACCAGTGCATGAGGATATTAGCTAAATAAAATGACACCATAACATGAAAGTATAAAATGTGAAGTGCATATGAGCCAAAATGAGGCCCAAAGAGTTTCTACTGTCAGCTGGCCTGCTTATGTGATACATGACAGCTTTTAGACGGGCTCAACTTTGAGCCCAAACATATACAACATCAAAATATGTACCCAAGCAGCCTTACTAAAGCATCAAGGATCTGAAATTTTTTTGATTTTTATCTACCAACATACATCTGATTATAATACTAACCATGAAAACTACAACTTAACTTATTTATGAACTAGTTTATAATCTTTATAAAGTTCAGTTCACCCATTACAATAAATCTGAATAGCAATTTTTACAGCAGTAAACAGACTTTTGCGTTGCTATTAAACCAAAATACAACTTCCTAAGAAAGAGAAATGCTCTAAGTGACAGTCTAATCTACTGCTGCTCTATACTCGAACTAGCTACGACTGCTCATGGCTCAACCAGCTGAGTCTCTTTCCTGTAATACATTGAATTTTTTAGTTACCAAAAAAGAAACTTATGCACCATTAAGTAGTGAATCAGACCATTAAAGGGTCATATTCGTTTCCTTTGGTGCTGCTGTTAAGAGATGAATTTGGAACAACAATTTTACAAGTACATGAATAGTGATTCAATAATCAAACAATGACAAGTTGGGGACATATACAACACAATATTTTAGGTTTTATGATCCAATTTAGCAGCCACTTAAAGTAACACTAACACATGATTTGCAGACATTAACCTATTTTCACATGCTCATGATTTTAGAACTTCAGCCAACCTACATGAATTTTATGCACACATTTTGAACTCAAACTCAATTTTTTTTAAAGGCCATTGTTACATACCTTAGAGTGGAAAAATATAGCACAAAATGACCAAATAAAGGTCAGAAAACCAAGGTTGATTCTTGCAAAATAATGAGCAACAACAGGCAACCAAACAAACAGCCAAATCAGAAATCAAACTCAGCTTTCAAGAACCCAGAGATTTCCACTCTAGAAGACCAAAGAAATCCCTCTACTTCGAATCATTTTCAGCTTTTCAGAAAAGGGAAAGACCAAAAGAAGAAAGTTTTTCTTCAAGTTTGAAACCTAGTTTTTAGCAGAAGAGAGAATGATTTTTTTGTGCAGTAAAATAGTGCACAAAATCTGTCTGTGAGAGTGAGGGAGTGTTTTCTTATATAGAGTACACAAAAGAGCATCATCAAAAGGAATATTCTAACCTAGTACATCATATTTTACAGCTGTACTGTCCTTTTTCCTTATCCACACCAGTATTTTCTAAAGATAAGGACAGTTGTGTTGTATTCTAGAACTTTCCTATTTTCAGCCTAATGTAAAACTCCAATTTTACCCTTTAAGTTATCACTTATTTCAGGTTTTTACCTAAAATTTCTAGTCCTAATGAGGCCCCTTAAGTTCTTCTGATTTTCATATCCAAATTAATAGGAACAGAAATATAAAGAAAAGACCCAACGTTTTAAAATGACATGACCAAAACTAAACCATCATGATAATAAAATCTAAACTAACTGATCAATAAAGTAAAAAGCTATTCCAAATGAGATCTAAACTTGGACACATTAATAGCAGTGATGGCAATTATTTGAAGAAACAAGCATGGAGGAAAAACTTCTATGACTAAAATTAACAAGAATACTCTAAAGAGAACTATTAAGCTGAAAATTCTAACTAATATGATTGTTAAAATTAGGCTGGCAGTCACTCGAAACAGATACTTAATTTTAATAAACACGACTTAGCTAAACTAAACAACTTAGACAATCTTTGATCACTGAAATTCATAATAATATCTTCAAACAATGAGAGCAAAAGGATTAGCTAAACTGGCCAAAAGGATTGAATTAAACAAACCAGCTAAAACCATATGCAGGAAAAAACACATAAAAATGGAGTTGACACTCAGAAAAAGTAAAGAAATCTAAAAAAAATGGCGAGGAAAATACCTAAAATTGACGAAGAACTTCAAAACGACTTCTAATCTTGAGAGTGAACCAAAATTAATGTTAATCAGTCGTTCTTACTAAGAATGACCTGACTAACATGCATTTTGGATAACCTTGAGCCAAGGAAACAATTCGACTGGGCTTCTAACCCCTTTGCAGATTTGGGATTCAGGGCTTTTGACAGGGGTATTCAGGTTACCATTGAGGGAATCGTGAAGAGGCGAAACCAAGGGCAGTGAGGTTTGATTTTGGGGTGATTAGGTTTTTTTGGTCTGAATCTTAGATCCGAAATTCGAGCCATTCGGTGGGGATTTGAAGAAAATTGGTTGGGGATTTAGGATGAGGAGAGGACGAGGGTCCCATGGTGTTAATTTGGGGAACTTTGGGACAGTTAGGTTTTTGGTCTTGACCTTCGATCCAATATTCGAGCATATCGGCAGGGATTCGAGGGAAGCTAGTTGAATATTGGGAATGAGGAGGTGAAGGGGAGTTCAGGATGTAAATTTGGGGTCGATTGGAGCACCGCCGGCGAAGACGATTTCCGGCAGGTGGTTTGCGGCGAAGGCAGTAAGGGATTAAGGGCGACTAGGGTTTTTCGTTGAGAGAGGGGGAGACGAAGTGAGGGGGTTTTGACTGAGAGGGTAGGTTATGTTAGGACACATAAGTATATAATCCATCATCAGTTCCGTACCGTTGTATTGGTGAGATCCAACGGTCGAGATTGGATTGTTGTGAAACAGGGTCGTTTGGGGTCATCTGGGGTGGACCGGGTTAATTGTCTTTGGGCCTAGACTTGGAGACGAGTAAGGGGTGGATTTTGGACTGGTTTGGGCTCTATTTTGAGACCCAATTCCAAAAATTAATTCCCTTATGCTCTCTTCTTTTATTTTTAATTTCTTTTTTTTTCTTTCTCTTTTTTAATTAAAAAAATCTAAAAGTTAAAAGCCCTAAATTATCTAAAATATGAGGCTAAACTAGTTAATTAATTACAAAAATTGTAGAAGCTATTTTAATCCTAAATTAAAAGGGAAAAATTAGTAAAAAGGATAAAAATATAGAATCAGCCATTTTTGTAATTTTCATCTTTAATAAAGCAAATAACTAATTACTCCTAAAATTATAAAAATAAATCCTAAATGCAATGCATGATGTTTTTGGTATTTTAATAACTTGAATAAATTTCAACATACAAGAAATGCAAATAATTAAATAAAAATCCCTAAAAATGGTAAATAATTAAGGAAAAAATCTATTTTCTTGAATTTTGTAGGAGCATTTCGTACAAGGAAAAAATTACGTCCTCACAAGCAGCAGCTACTTTATAGTCCACGGGAGGCAATCAGACCCCCGCTGCTCGCACACCTGAGCAGGTAGTGCAGGGATTTCAGACGCCGGGAGTACCTCCAGCTCAGCCGGTTGCACCAGTTCAGGACTTCGTAGTTCCAGCCATGCCAAATGATGAGCAACATCGTCTTGAGAGGTTTGGTAGGCTCCAGCCTCCGACATTCAGCGGTGGTGAGTGCGAGGATGCCCAGGGTTTTCTTGACAAGTATCAGCGTATGCTTCGTACAGCAGGGATTCTTGAGTCGTGTGGTGTGGCATTTACTACCTTCCAGTTTTCGGGGGCTGCTTTTACTTGGTGGGAGGATTTTGATAGGCGTAGGCCTGTTGGAGCAGCACCCCTTGCCTCGCAGCAGTTCTCCACTCTCTTCTTGGAGAAGTATGTACCGCAGTCCCGCAGAGAGGAGCTGTGTAGGCAGTTTGAGTGGTTGACTCAGGGGGTTATGACAGTGACCCAGTATGAGATGAGGTTTTTGCAATTGGCCCATCATGATATTTGGTTGATTCAGTCGGATCGTGAGAGGATTAGGAGATTTGTGGATGGCCTTAACTACCATCTCCGTATTCTGATGACTAGAGAGAGAGAGTATTGGGTGCCATGTTTGACGAGGTGGTGGATATAGCTCGTGAGATCGAGTGAGTTCGCCATAGAGAGCGAGAGGAGAGGGAGGCCAAGAGGCCTCGAGGATCGGGCAATTTTAGTGGTGCTCCGTCGACGGGCCAGTTCCAGCGTGGTAGAGGTCATTCTTTCAGGCCTACCCATTTGGCCAGCCCAAAGTATCATGGGGAATCTTTAGACTGTGGTCATCATGGGTTCCAGCAGGGCCAGTCTTTACTCAATGCTCTTCTAGCTCAGAGTTCATCTCATGCCCCATCAGCTCAGGGTTCTTCTGCACTGAGTGCATTTGCTAGTTGCTCCGATGTGAGGCATTCCCTTCAATCCCCATCTCTAGCACCGGGTAGTTGTTATGAGTGCAGAGAGTTTGGGCATATGAGGAGGCAGTGTCCTCGACTTCGTGGTGGTCAGTCTCAGTAGAGGGATCAACCCTCGACTTCTGCCCAGTTACTTCATCACCCACCCAGTCCGTCGGGGGTGGAGGTCAGGCAGCTAGGGGTCGCCCCAGAGGTGGAGGTCGATCAGGTGGTGGCCAGGCTCATTTTTATGCAATGACAGGCAAGGCAGATGCCATTGCTTTAGATGCTGTCATTACAGGTATTGTTTTAGTCTACCACAGAGATGCCTCTGTATTATTTGATCCCGATTCCACCTATTCATATGTATCTTCATATTTTGCTCATTACTTGGTACGCCCCGGGAGTCTCTTTCTTTACCTGTTCATGTGTCTACCCCAGTGGGCGATACTGTAGTTATGGACCGTGTGTACCGGTAGTGTATTATGATTATTGTGGGTCTGGAGACCCGAGTTGATCTACTGTTGTTGAGCATGGTGGACTTTGATGTTATTTTAGGAATGGATTGGTTATATCTGTGTCATGCTATTCTAGATTGTCATGCTAAGACAGTAACTTTGGCCATGTCGGGTGTACCGCTGATCGAGTGGCGAGGTGTGACTGATTATGTCCCTGGTAGAGTTATTTCTTTCTTGAAGGCCCAGACTATGGTTGGGAAGGGTTGTCTTTCCTATCTGGCATTTGTGAGGGATGTTAGAGCTGAGACTCCTAGCATTGCTTCTATTCCAGTTGTGAGGGATTTTCCTGATGTATTTCCTGCAGACCTGCTGGGCATGCCACCAGACAGGGATATCAATTTTGGTATTGATCTGGTGCCTGGCACTCAGCCCATCTCTATTTTGCCATACCGTATGGCACCAGCGGAGTTGAAAGAATTGAAGGAGTAGCTTCAGGAACTCCTAGATAAGGGGTTCATTCGGCCTAGTGTGTCACCTTGGGGTGCACCAGTTCTGTTTGTGAAGAAGAAGGATGGCACGATGAGAATGTGCATCGATTACAGGCAATTGAACAAAGTAACGTGAAGAACAAGTATCCCCTGCCTTGCATTGATGATTTATTTGACCAGCTTCAGGAAGCGAGGGTGTTTTCCAAGATTGATTTCCGTTCGGGTTATCACCAGTTGAAGATCAGGGATTCATATATTCATAAGACTGCTTTCAGGACTAGATATGGTCATTATAAGTTTCTTGTCATGTCTTTCGGGCTAACCAATGCCCCAACAGCGTTCATGCATCTGATGAATAGTATATTTCGGCCTTATCTGGATTCGTTTGTTATCGTGTTCATTGATGATATTCTGGTATAATCGTGTAGTCTGGAGGAGCACGCGGAGCATTTGCGAGTGGTATTGCAGAGATTGAGGGAGGAGAAGCTTTATGCAAAGTTCTCCAAGTGTGAGTTTTGGCTCGGTTCAGTGGCTTTCTTGGGACACGTGGTGTCCAGCGAGGGTATTCGGGTTTATCCAAAGAAGATAGAAGCGGTTCAGAGTTGGCCTAGACTGTCCTCAGCCACAGAGATTCATAGTTTTCTTGGGTTGGCAAGCTATTATCGCCGGTTTGTTCAGAGATTTTCCTCCATTGCATCGCCCTTGACCAAGTTGACTCAGAAGGGTACTCTATTTGTATGGTCGGACGAGTGTGAGGAGAGCTTTCAGAAGCTCTAGACAGCTTTGACCACAACTCCAATGTTGGTTTTGCCATTAGCTTCAAGTTCCTATATAGTGTATTGTTAAGCTTTGAGAGTTGGGATTGGCTGTCTATTGATGAAGGAGGGTAGAGTTATTGTTTATGCTTCTCGTCAGTTGAAGCCCCACGAGAAGAACTACCCTATTCATGACTTGGAGTTGGCTGTTATCGTTCATGCATTGAAGATTTGGAGGCATTACTTGTGTGGCATATCTTGTGCGGTATTCACTGATCATCGCAGTCTTCAGCATTTGTTCAAGCAAAAATATCTTAATTTAAGCCAGCGGAGATGGCTAGAGTTGCTTAAGGATTATGATATTACCATTCTGTATCATCCGGAAAAGGCCAATGTAGTGGTCGATGCTTTGAGCCGAAAGGCAGTGAGTATGGGGAGCTTGGCGTACATCCCAGTTGAGGAGAAGCCATTTGTAGTTGATGTTCAGGCCTTGGCCAATCGGTTAGTGAGATTAGATATTTTGGAGCCCAGTCGGGTGTTTGCTTGTGTTGTTTCTTGGTCTTCTTTATATGACCACATCAGAGAGCGCCAGTATGATGATCTGCATTTCCTTGTCCTTAAGGACAGAGTTCAGCATGATGATGCTAGAGACGTGACCATTGGTGATGATGGTGTGTTGAGGATGTAGGGCCGGATTTGCGTGCCCAATGTGGATGGGCTTCAGGAGATGATATTGGAGGAAGCCCATAGCTAGCGGTATTCCATTCATCCGGGTGCTGCGAAGATGTATCAGGATCTTAAACAGCACTATTGGTGGCGGAGGATGAAGAAAGATATTGTGGAGTTTGTAGCTCGGTATCTCAATTGTCAGTAGGTGAAATATGAGCATCAGAGACCGGGTGGCTTGCATCAGCAGATGGTTATTCCCGAGTAGAAGTGGGAGAGGATCACTATGGATTTTATTACCGGACTGCCACGGACTTTGAAGAAATTCGATGCTATTTGGGTAATTGTAGACAGGCTGACCAAGTCTGTGCACTTCATTCTTGTTTGTACTACTTATTCTTCAGCGCGGCTGGCAGAGTTATATATTCGGGAAATTGTTCGGTTGCATGGTGTCCCAGTTTCCATCATATCAGATCAGGGCACTCAGTTTACTTCTCAGTTTTGGAAGTCGGTTCAGCGAGAGTTGGGCACTCAGGTGCAGTTGAGCACAGCCTTTTACCCCTAGATGGACGGGCAGTCCGAGCGCACCATTCAGATATTGGAGGATATGTTACGCACCTATGTTACTGATTTCGGAGGGTCATGGGATCAGTTTCTACCACTTGTAGAGTTTGCCAACAACAACAGCTATCAGTCCTGCATTCGGATGGCACCATATGAGGCTTTCTATGGGAGATGGTGTAGATTTCCAGTTGGTTGGTTCGAGCCTGGCGAGGCTATACTATTGGAGATAGATTTGGTTCAGGATGCTCTGGATAAAGTGAAGGTAATTCAGGAGATGCTTCACACGACACAGTCGAGGCAGAAGAGTTATGCGGACAGGAAGGTTCGAGATGCATCCTATATGATTGGTGAGAAGGTCCTGCTGAAGGTTTCACCCACGAAGGGTGTTATGAGATTCGGAAAGAAAGGGAAGTTGAGTACGCGATTTATTGGGCCTTTTGATGTACTTAGAAGGATTGGGGAGGCGGCTTATGAGCTTCCTTGTCACCCAGCTTGTCGAGTGTGCATCCAGTTTTCCATGTTTCTATGATTCGGAAGTATATTGGGGACTCGTCCTATGTTCTGGATTTCAGTACGGTTCAGTTGGAGGGTGATTTGACTTATGATTTAGAGCCAGCAGCCATTTTTGAGCGTGAGGTTCGAAAATTGAGATCAAAGGATGTAGCTTCAGTGAAGGTGCAGTGGAGAGGTCAGCCCATGGAGGAGGCTACCTGGGAGACCGAGCAGGAGATGCGGAGCAGATATCCTCACCTATTTGAGGCTTCAGATATCCTTTGTTTGGAAAAGTCAACTGGATGTTGAGTTATGTGTTAGAGGTCTCGAATATGAATTTCGATGATTCGGTTAGCTTCGAGGGATGATTTGTGAGTTAGGAGTGTGATCGGAAGTGATTTTGGAGGTCCGGCGTAGAATTAGGCTTGAATTGGGGAAGTTAGTATTTTGGCGAATTCCGATTGATAGGTGAGATTTTGATTCGGGGGTCAAAATGGAATTCCGTGAGTTGCAGTAGCTTCGTTGGGTGATTTGGGATGTGTGTGCAAAATTTTAGGTCATTCGTAGGTGATTTGGTTGGGTTTTTGATCGAATGCGTGTTTCAAAAATTTTTGAAGAACTTAGGCTTGAATTCGATGTAATTTGATGGTTTTCAGTGTTGTTTGAGGTGTTTTAACGATTGGAACAAGTTTGAATGATGTTATAGGAAGTGTTGGTGATTTTGGTTGTGGTCCCGGGGGCCTCGGGGTGATTTCGGATGGTTAACGAGAAGTTTTGGACTTATGAGATTCAAAATTTATTGCTTCTCGTATTTCCGCTTCTGTGGAATTGGGACCGCAGAAGCGGTATTGCAGGAGCAGAGGCGGAGGTCGCAGAAGCGGAAGGTCAAGGGAAGGCCTGGGATCGCAAGTGCAGATTAGGTACCACATCTACGGAGTCGCGGATGCAACATATGGACCGTAGAAGCGAGGGTTGGCATGGTCAGTTGTTTCCGCAGAAGCGGACTAGGAGCCGCATTGCGAAGCTGCAGATGCGGTATTTCGACCGCACAAGCGGTTATGGACTTTAGTGAATTTTTGCAGAAGCGAAACATTGACTGCAGAAGCGGTAATTTAACCGCAGAAGCGGTGATGTCTGGGCAGAAGGTATTTAAGTTCATCTTCGCGAATTTTAAAGGGTTTCTCATTTCGAACTTCGGACTTGGAAAATTGTGGGCGATTTTGAAGAGGTTTTTCAAGGAGCTTCGATAAGGTAAGGATTTTTGGACTTAAAACAGGATTCTATGGTGCAAATACATGGATTAGGGCTGAAAAAAACTTAAAAAATTAATGGACAAAAATGGTGGTTTGGGGCTTGAACTTAAGAGAGTAAGAATTGGGATTTGAGGGGTCATTTGGACTCCGATTTTGGTGTTCTTTATATGTATAGACTCGTGGCGAGATAAGAAACCCATTGGTGTAAGAATTTTTGAGCTTCGAGAAGTGGGCCCAGGTCGGGTTTTGCCAATTTCGGGATTTTTAATATTTTTCGATTGTTTTCGATTGGGTATTGTTCCTTTGGCATATTGTAACGTATTCAGTGCACGAGGAGGTTTTGGTCAGATTCGGTGCACGAGGAGGTTGATTTGAGAGGCAAGGGCATAGCGAGCTAGAGTTTTGGCCGATTTGAGGTGAGTAATGAATGTAAATGATGTCCTGAGGGTTTGAAAGCCCGGATTTACACATCGTAGTGCTATATTGAGGTGACTTGCATGCCGGGTAGCAAGCGTGGGGTAGAGAACCTTTGGTGATTGTGACTTGGTCCGTCCCAATTGATGAATTTACTGCGTATTTGACTAAAATTTATTTGATATCATCATTATTTGGATAAATTATCATATTTGGGCTTCGTGCCAACGGTTTGGACCCTGCAGGGGTTGTAATTTCTGTTTCCTCACTATTTTGACAAAATACTTGGACTCAGCCTTATTGTTAAAAACTATTTTGCAAACTCGGCCACTTTTACTCAGATTTGAAACTTAAATAATATTTCTAACGATGTTTTGGGCTGAGAACTACTATTTTATTATTGTCGAGGACTTATGTGATTCTGGACTGAGTATGAGATTGGGCTGCACGCCGCAGCAGTATTATATTGATAATGATATGAGGCCGAGGGCCTAGTTGATGCCACGAGATGGCTTGATATTGCACTTGGGCTGTTAGGGGCCCCTCCTGGAGTCTGCACACCCCTAGTGTGTTGGAGACTTTAAGCCATTTGGCTTTAAAGTAGAAGAAGTGTGAATTGGAAATGGAGGGAAATAAAATGGAGGGAAAATGAAAATTTGAAGAAGTGAATTTTGTCTTGCAC
>MU680803.1:71959-94663 GCA_026770625.1 Nicotiana glauca | reverse complement strand
TATTTATACACTGGCCTGAGAGGAAAGTGTATATAGGAGCCAATCTCAGCCCGGAGGTAAAGCGTAAGTTAATTGAATTTTTAAAAGCTAATGCAGATTGTTTTGCTTGGGCCCATTCTGACATGACAGGGATACCGCCGGAGGTCATGACTCATAAACTAAATGAAGATCCATCATACCCTCCAATCAAGAAAAAGAAAATAAAGCAAGTAACTTTCAAGAATAAGGTGATTCAAGAAGAAGTTCAAAAATTGCTGAAAATTGGTTCAATTCATGAGGTAAAATATCCTAACTGGTTAGCTAACACTGTTGTGGTTCCTAAGAAGAATGGTAAGTGTCGAGTCTGTGTAGACTACACGGACCTTAATAAAGCTTGTCCAAAAGATTCTTTCCCTTTACCACACATAGATCAGTTAATTGATGCTACTATAAGGCATGAGTTATTAAGTTTTTTAGATGCATACTCAGGTTATAATCAAATCAAAATGGATCCAGAAGATGAGGAAAAAACTTCTTTCATAACAGACAGGGGGACATATTGTTATAAGGTAATGCCCTTTGGTCTTAAGAATGCAGGTGCGATGTATCAGAGGTTAGTTACTCCAATGTTTCAAGAACATTTAGGTAAGACCATGGAGGTATATATAAATGATATGCTAGTTAATACTCAGCATTCAGAAGATCATATATCACATCTATCTGAAACTTTTAAAATTTGCGAAAATACAATATGAAGTTGAATCCGGAAAAATGTGCATTTGGTGTGGCATCAGGTAAGTTTTTAGGTTTTCTTGTTTCTAACCGTGGTATTGAAGTAAATCCTGCACTGATTAAGGCCATTGAAGAAATCCCTGATATACTTTCAAACAAGAAAGAAGTACAAAGACTGACGGAAAGAATCGCAGCTTTGGGAAGATTCATTTCCAAATCATCGAAAAAATATTTTAAATTTTTCTCGGCACTTAAAAAGCAGGATCATTTTGAGTGGGATGAGGGGTGTCAACAGGCACTTAGAAATTTGAAGACTTACCTATCAAATCTGCCTCTCCTAGCAAAGCCAAAAGCTGGGGAAAGACTTTTCATCTACTTTGCTGTTTCAGAAGTTGCGGTAAGTGTGGTTTTGGTTCGTGAAGAGCAGGGTAAGTAATCTCCTATTTATTATGTTAGTAAATATCTATTAGATACAGAGACACGGTATCCAATACTGGAAAAACTAGCACTTGCTTTAATCATGGCATCTAGAAAGTTAAGACCATATTTTCAGTGTCATCCCATTGTTGTGGTAACTGCATACCCTTTACATAGTATATTGCATAAGCATGAATTGTCAGGAAGGTTAGCCAAATGGGCCATAGATCCGAGTGAATATGAAATCACGTACCTACCTAGAAAAGCAATAAAGTCCCAGATATTAGCTGATTTTGTGGCTGATTTTAGCCAAGGGATGCAGTTAGAAGCTGAAAAAGAAGTTCAGGTACTTAATGGGGCTAATCCAAGAACATGAACTTTATTCACTGATGGCTTATCTAACATTAAAGATGCTGGATTAGGAATCGTTTTAGTACGACATACAGGTGAAACTTAGTAGGCTATTAAATGTCACTCCATAACTAATAATGAAGTAGAGTATGAAGTTGTGATTGCAGGTTGGGAATTGGCACGAGAACTTGGTATAAGTCAAGTGGTGATCAAAAGTGATTCTCAGCTGGTAGTTAATCAAATGTTGGGGACTTATATAGCCAGGGAAACAAGGATGCAACAATACTTGGAAAAGGTACGGGAACTGATAAAGTAGTTTCAAACTTGGAAGGTCATCCAAATACCAAGGGATGAAAACGTTAAAGCAGATGCCTTAGCCAATCTTGCATCCGAAACAGATGTGACAAATGATGCAAACGCCTCGGTCATTCATTTATTTCATTCAGTTCTCGAACCTGATAAGAACGAGGTAAATTTTAATAATTTAACTTGGGATTGGAGAAACAGAATTTTTGCTTTTTTATAGTACGGTACCGTCCTTGATGACAAGAAGAAAGCATACGCGCTTCGAACAAAGGCCGCTCGTTACTGTTTAAAACAGGACAACCTTTATCGTAAAATGTTTGGTGGCCCCTTAGCAAGATGCCTCGGACCTTCTCAGACGGAGTGTGTAATGAGGGAAATACATGAGGGGCATTGCGAGAACCACGCAGGAGGAAGATCACTAGTAAGAACCTTGATTAGGGTAGGGTACTACTGGCCCAAAATGGAAGAAGAAGCGGAAAGTTTCGTGGCTAAATGCGATAAATGCCAGAGATACGGTAACAATATGCACCGACCAACAGAATTATTACATCCGATTATTGCACCGTGGCCATTTATGAAATGGGGAATAGACATAGTAGGACCATTGTCTCAAGCAAAAGGACATGTAAAGTTTCTTCTCGTACTTACTGATTATTTTACTAAATGGGTGGAGGCAGGAGCATTTAAACAGGTGCGAGAAAAGGAGGTTAAGGACTTCATTTGGCATAACATCATCTGCCGATTTGGTGTACCAAAGGAAATCGTATGGGACAATGGTCCTCAATTTATCGGGGCTCAAGTCACAGAGTTTCTTGAGAGTTGTCATATAAAAAGGATTACGTCTACACCTTATCATGCAGTGGGTAATGGACAAGCAGAATCAACAAACAAAATTACGTCTACACCTTATCATGCAGTGGGTAATGGACAAGCAGAATCAACAAACAAAGTGATCATTAATAATTTAAAGAAGTGGTTAGAGGAGCCAAAGGGTAATTGGCTTGAAGTGTTACCCAGAGTTTTGTGGGCATATCGCAGAACAACAAAAACGAGTACAGGTGAAACACCCTTCTCTTTGGTTTATGGAGCTAAGGCACTAATCCCAGTAGAAATAGGAGAACCAAGTACAAGATTCTCGCAAGCAACACAAGAGTCTAATGATGAAGAGATGCGGGTCAATTTAGATTTATTGGAAGGCAGGAGAGAAGCTGCGTTAATAAGAATTGCCGCACAAAAACAAGTGATCAAACGTTATTACAACTGGAAAGCACGTATAAGATACTTCAAAATTGTGGACTTCGTGCTTAAAAAGGTTTTTCAATCTACAAAGGCAGCCAACGCGGGCAAACTAAGTCCAACATGGGAAGGACCCTACAGAGTTCGTGATATTGCAGGAAAATGAGCGTATGAGTTGGAAACAATGGACGGGAAGACACTTCCTTCACATTGGAATGCTGTTCATTTGAAGAGATACTACTTCTAAGGGAAAACTCACGGTCAGGTATCGCCATGTTAAATTTTATTTTTTAAATTGTTAAAATTTTACTAACGACTTTAGATGATAGGCAAAACGCTCACCCGTACTAAATGATGAGTCACGACCTATAAGGCAAAATGGAATAAACCAAAAATCCTGGCCCAGGGTTATAATAATTCTGATAGAAATATAAACGGGTTGAGCAGTCTTCATCTATAATCGCACCCCCGAGTCCCGTATATATTTCCTTTTCAGGAAAAGGACCAGGTGAAAGAGACTATCAAGTGCTCGAGGCTTCATACTTCAACACTCAAACACTTGGGGGACTACATAGAATATACAGGCACGTGTATATAAAAGGCAAGAAGATTGAGTAAAAATCAAGCATAAGAAGAGTCAAGTACGGAGTGGAAGTTAAGGAGTCATGGCATTCATCATAGTATTCTTTCCCATGAGAACAATGGAGTCACCTCTCAAACCCTTTCTAATGTTTTGAAGTTAAGGCGAGCCAAGGTACCTCAAAATGGTTAGGGTAAAAGACTATGTACTAAAACGGGTTATAAGGAAAAAACATGTATCTATTGTTCTTCTTTTTGTATAAATCTGTTACAAGAAAAATAGTTATGAGAAAGTTATCGATGTAATTCAAATACATGTAAAGGATTACTCAAAACTTGTCAAAGTTAGAAAAAAAAACGTGTCCAAGTTATTGCAAAGAAACATGTGTGTTCCTATTTCTTGTATCGTATAATAAACACCATTATGAAGTTGAGACATCTTCTTCATCAAGTATCAAAATATAAAAGGGCCCTCTTTTATAAAACTCATGATATTTAGTCATAAGATTAATGGAAGCATTTTCAAAGAATAAAAATGCAGTCTATTCTTTAAGTCCTTGGAAATAAAAGGCACGAATAGAATAGTTGAAAAGACAACTTCTTGATATTTTAAAACTAAAGACTAAGTATAAACTTAGTCATCAAACTGTTCATACAAAAAATGTCCCTTAACAAAACTTTGGGACTTGTACTTCTAAAATCAAACCTTAAACCCGGGGTTTGATTACAAAAAAAAAAAAGCTATCACAAGAAACCAAAAATCTTAAACATAGTTTTCCAGATTAGTACCTGCAAAAAGGGAATTTAAAACAATTATAAAAAAAATTTAAGAAGAGGGAACTGAAGAAAGATCATCAGCGGGCTCAACTAGAACAGCATCATCAACAATTGAAGGTTGATCTTCAATCACAACAGTAGCAGTATCAACGGGCAAAGTCTCAGCTTGACTAACAGCAAGAGGCACAGATGAACTCGAGGAAGGTGTGACACTCGTGGCAATTTCAACAGTCACGGGGACTTCAACTGCGGGAGTCACAGTCAAAGGAGTTTCAGTCACAGGAACTACAACCTCAGGAGATGAAAAGTCTTGTGGTTGTTGAGCTCGTTCAATGGCCTCAGTCACCTTGGCTAATTCAGCTTCCAAGTTGAAATTTTCTTCACCCATCTCTACCAAGGTGTCACAGCGAGACTTTAAGAAGGTCCAGCTTACCTCAACATTGGTTGACTCTTCGAGAAGTTCATAATCTCTCTCACAAGCAATAACTTCATTCTTAAGTTCTTTGTTTTCAGCTAAGACGGAGCTATAGGATGATTGAAGAGTGGTATGAGAACTCTCTAGAGCATGAGTCTTGTCTACAGAAACTCGCACTTCTTCTTGTGCCCGTGAAAGGTTTTGTGTTAACTCCCCCGCATACATTTCTTTCTGAGCCAGCAAAGTCCTTAAAGCTCCATTTTTCTCGTTGACCTTGGACAACAGTTCTGAAGAGGAAGATTCAAGGTGCTCTTTTTCCTTCTCAGTTTGGCTTGAGGTAGCCTTAATCATCACCAACTCGGAGGTTAATTTTTGAACTTGCCTTTCCAAGGTATTTTTCCTCTCTTCCAAATTCTCCATATCGATTTGTGCACTTTCAAACTGGCCCTTCCAGTTGTTTGCCTCCAATTGGGAATCACGAGCAACGTCTTCTGCATCATGAGCAGTCTTTTCCAAGTCATGAGCCAATTTTTCCAAAAGGCAGACTCGGGTCATCAGTTCAGTACCGATGAGATTGGCCTATAAAAAGGGGGGTAAGGTTAGGACTTCCAAAATCAAAAGTCTTAATAAAATAAAAGACAAGGAAATACCTTCAAAGTTGCATGAACTATGTCATTCATGAGGGTCATATTACTATGACTTTCAAGTTTAGCCTACAATGGGGCCAATCAAAGGTTCGAGCCAAGTGTCAGCTTGCCCAGACTTTCTTAAAAGACTGTTGTTAGCAGGAACCTCAATGGTCACACTCCTCATAGCAGAACCCCTGCTAGAAGAACCCACCACTGTACGGTGGACAATGGGGGGAGGAATTACTAAAGGAGGAGCAGTGAAAAGAGTAAAAATAATGGAGAAATGTACGGAAGTAGTAATTGATGAAGGTAAAGAAGCAATTACCGAAATGGAAGATGTAAAAGAAGACAAAGGAGGTTCATTGAGAACAGGTCCTAAAGACCCACTACCGAAACCACTGACAAAGAGTTGATTTATAGATTCATGAGTGTCACGAGGAGGAGAAACATCATCATCAGGGATGATCACCGGAGTAATAACAGGTTCGAAAAGGGATAAGTGAGGGGATACATCAGCCTCATTATCAGAGACGATATGTCTCCTAGTTCGAGGTCTTGACACTAGAGAACCTTCGTCTTCCTCCTCAGAATCATCTTTTTCAGTAGGTTTTCTCTTGACAGATCCCAAGAATATATCTTGGTCTGAAGAAGTTCAAGCACTTAAGGAACCACGGGACGCCAAAATGGCCTCTGGAGTAACTCCTTGAACAGCAAAACCTGATAGAAAGAAGGTTGAAAGTTAAAACAACAAAAACTCTTAAATATAGATAAGGTAAAGATACCATAATGGTTGGAAAGAGTTTTCCATGATCTACCCTCCAATGGGGCAGTCTTCAGTAACTTTTCTACCCAATCACGGAAGTTGGGCACAGATTCCACAACGCCCATGGTTGCTGAAGAGAAAAAGAAGCAAGCCTGGAAATAAAAAAGGCACGAGTGAAATTTAACAATTACGTGCAAAATTCCACTTTTCTGGGAAGCGTACGTTCTTTTCACCCACTAAACCAACAGTGGGAGTAGCAACAAACCGGGCATACCGGCCAGAGTCTTTATCATCCTCGGGACTAACTAAAGCCCTCTTACTCCTAGTTGCTAAGCCAAACACGCCGTTTCAAAAAGCCTAGGTGAGTAAAGGTGAATCAGGCAGGGAAAAGTGAATTCAACATTCGCCATGTTAGCAAGGTGCCTCAGGCAAGCAACAGCTCTCCATACAATCAGACCAATTTGACCCAAATACACATCGAAAAAATGACAAAAGTCTAGAATAACCGGGTCAATGGCCGGTTTAAATCCTAGAGTAAAGGGATATGTGTAGACAAAGGAGTATCCTATTAAGTAGGATGTGATCCTTTGATTCGAGTTAGGAACGGTAATTGGGAAATCATCACTCCAATGACAATCCTAACGAACTATGGGGGCTAAAACATCTATGATTTGAGTAGGAAAAGGATCAGCACGATCTAAAGACTCAATTTGAGACTTAAGAGATTCTCTATCATGGTGAAAAGAAATTTCAGAGGGGATTATTTCCTCAACTAGAGGCTCACGAAGTGGCTCAGAAGATTCTTTGTTCCGAGAAGAACTCTTCTGAGAATGTGAACCTCTAGTCCCGGAAAAGGGACCAGAGCTAGAAGAAGGAGTTGACGTATTACCACGAGCAGATCCAAGGCTACGGAGTCTACCCCTCTTCTATCCCTAATCGGAGCATTAGGGAAGCTATCTAGAATGGGGTTTCTCTTAGGGTTAGGATTTGGTGAAGCCATGGCAGAAAATGTTAAGGTGAAATAGAAAATAATAAGGAGGTCTCAAAGGATTAGAGTGCCCGATACGCTTTATGTGAAATAAGACAAAAGGAGAAGTTATATTTATACTAATTGGTAACCAGCAGAAAGAAAAAATACGATGATGGGAGAACCATAATGATGATAACTGATGCTTCGTGAAAAGTGAAGCCGAAAAGAAAGCCTAAGAAAATGCTGCAAAATTGCGCAACCAACGAGAGAATGACATGTCTCTAGTGCATTAAAAGGAAGTGACAGTTGAAGCGTCAACTCTGTCAGAGCATTAATGGTGACAAAAATTCTCATTTAATGAATTCCACTTCCCAAATATTCAAACTGATGAATAAATGGAAAGTGGGGGAACTATCTGTATTGGAAAAAATTGTATTCATATATATAAGGTGACGTGTCATGACACGTGGAGTGGTCGATGAGTTATGTTAAGCTACGGTTCAAGAGTTACAAAACAGGCACGGGTAAAGAAAAAGGAAGAGGCACGAGATGAGAGAATTAGCGTCAGTTCCTGTTTAAGTTTACATACGAGCAATGAGAAGAATGTATCTGGTTAAAGAAAAGGGTGCAAATACGGCATGAAAAGAGAATTAAGTGCTGAAACCGTTAAGAAATATACACATTCAATGTAATGATTATGTAACGTAGCATTTAATGATATTAATTACTCATAATAGCCTTATTATGATTTAGGCATAACGTGTATTCCCAAAGATTCCCAAAGGGACCTATAAAGGGAGAGATATGTAATCAGTTGAAACAGATGACTATTGAAATATACTTTGATTTATTTGCTTTCTGAGAATATCAATTCCAAGTTCTTTTCTTTATACACCTTTTTTGATTATCAATAACCCGATTCTTCTAAATTCTAGCTTTGGCTAAAAATCTACTTTTTGGTTAAACGTAGGCCAGCTTGTACCTCTCAGACATAGGAGAAAAGAAGCCCGGTGTCCTCTCATTAGAAGCAATAAAAAGGGTTCGTCCACGGCGTACCCATTTTGCTATTCTGTAAAGAATGAACTTTGGACGTGTATCCCTATCCAAATGAGGGTGCAAACTTCGATCAACCCCAAACCTGTCCTTCCTTGTCTTCAAAACATCACCTCTCCGAACATGCATAACATCATAGTCACCAAGCAGCACCTTGATCTTTTCTGCTGCATGTCGTAGTTTTTCTGCAGCTATAGAAGGAAGAAACGAATACGGCAGAAGAATGAAGCTGTGATTTTTCCTTTCCTTGCTTTATGCATAACAATAAATCGGGCTTGCAATTCAATTGATAAGCAAAATATTTGAGTGCAAGTTTTTTTTTAGAACCTAACTTCATGCTTGTTGCCAGGACGTGATGCCACATTTCGGAGTTTTCCAAAAATTACAGATACAGTGTCAGAGATGAGATCCACATCATACAAAGAATCCATGGCACACGAACTATCTCCCCACCTTTCCTCAGAGGTTGAATTGCAAGATCGATGAAGAATCTCTTTCTTATTCTGGATTGGATTGAGACACATCCTTGAAAGCATAACAAATGTTCTATGAAGAAAGATAGCTTCTTCAAGAGAACAACTAAGCCTTGATTCTTGATGACCCAAACCTGCACAAGTATCACAATGTTTTTCAGGACAGTCAATTCTACTGCCCCAATGAAGGTACTTATGAGGCCATTAAATTGTTTATGATTTTTAGGGTACACTGAGTTTCTTAAACGTTTTGGCGTTGAAAAAGAGAATCCATTTGGGAAACTAACGTATAGTAAAGTTATCGTTGCAATTGCAACTGTGGGTATGGGTGTTGGGATCTTGGTTTTGGCTTTGCCTTGTGGGTTTTCTTGATCACCATTACTTTTTGTGGTTTTGTGTCGATGTTTTATATCTCTCGTAAACCAAGTTAGATGCTACAAAATTTCCTATTGGTTGGGTTTAATATCGTATGATGAAGGTTGAATTGATTGATGCATCTTTAAGGTTTTTAAAATTTATAGAGGCTTATTTTTTGTGGCGGTGTCTCCTGTATATTATTCTTTATATTCTTTTCTCTAACTATATGGATGTATTCTTTGTAGATTTTGTTCATGTTTAATACATTGTTATGGTCGAAATTCTATAATTTTTAATTCTTACTTCTTTTGGTTGTTGTATTAATATATTTTTTATTACATGCCACAAGATTATGTCACCTAATAAGCTATGAATGGGATTTGTTCAAGACCAACATGCAAGTTCAGTGTTTGATCATCCTTCATCACCACCATCTTCGAATGAACAAATTCATTACTTAACAGGCTAGTAGATTAAATGATAGTTTTGATGTGTTTACATTCTCAGGATATTTGGAAATGGAAGTACAAACCATTATTATATCATGTGACACGTTGATTGTCTTTTAACATACGGATAATAGCAGTAGTATTCCAGGCCTCCTTCATCATGTGGATGTGATGCAATAGCTATATTTCTGACTAGTATGGTATATGCTCAAACATACATCTCTTCGAGTAAATGTTTAGTTTAAACGATTCACAATTCAGCATAATTGTCAGTTAGAGGCATTCAAATTGGAAGGAACAATATGAAAGTCTTCAGATTGACGTGGATTACTTGGAAGAAAATAAGAGTACCTTGGAGCAGCAGGTACGGGCCTTGACTTCAGAATTGAGAATTGCAAAGGCTTCCTCAAGTCAAGCAGATAAAGAAAAGGCTCATCTTGAAACTTCCTTCTCCGAGCAGTTGTCCAAGGCAACGAAGAGATTAGAGGACTGAAGGTTCTCTTGGATGAAAAAGAACCTTATGCTGGTGAACTCGTGCAGAATTTGACTCAAGCACAAGAAGACCTTCGAATTTCTTCAGATAAGGTTTGTGCCTTAGAAAGTTCCCATGCCTCTCTTCAATCTTCTTACACATCCGCCTTGGCTGAAAATGAAAAGTTAACTAATGAAACTATTGATTGGGAGAGGGTTATGAGATCCTTGAGGACAAGTCTGCCATGGAAGTGAGTTGGGCGTTTCTGAATTCTCGCTGTGATACCCTTGTTGAAGCTAGCCAAGAGAATTTTAACTTGGAATCTGAGTTAGCTAAAATCAATGAAGCTATTGAGAAGGCTCAGCTAAACCAAGATTTTCCTTCTCCCGTGGCTGAAGCTTCTGCAAATGTTGAAGTTGATACGGGTCTCCCCACTCTTTCAAGCCAAGTTGAGCCCGCTACTGTAAGCCAAGCTGAACCTACTGTTGTAAGCCAAGTTGATCCCGCTGGTGTTGATGCACCTATTTCAGTTCCCTCATCTTCTTAGTGACAAGTTTAAGTCATTTGAATTCCTTTGTTTTTTTTTCTCAGGTACCTTTTTGGAAAGTTATGATTATAACCCTTGGTTTCATTTGAGGTTTTGTTTTTGGAAACTTAAGTCCCCAGGCATTTTATGGGGAAATATGTATAAACAATTTGCAGTTTTATGACTAAGCTCATACTTAGTCTTCAGTTTTTAAATTTAAGAAGTTTTTTGTTACTATTTGAACTTCAGTTTTATTTATTCTTGCCTTTATTTCTCAGGACTTATGGAATAAATTGCATTTTTGTTCTTCAAAAAATGCTTCAGTTAACTTCATGAATATTCAAAATAATCATGAATTTTATAAAAGAGGGCTCTTTCATATTCGACACTTAATGAAGAAGACGTCTCAACTTCATAATGGTGTTAACATACGATAAAAGAAATAGGAATACACATGCTTTTTTGAAAAAAAAATTGACAAGTTTTTATTCGAACTTTGTCTAGTTTTAAGTAACACTTTACACGTATTTGAATTACATCTATAACTTTTTCGTAACTGTTTTTCTTGTAACAAATTTCAAAAAAGAAAATGAACACGAGGTTTTTATTTATAACCCGTTTCAGTACATTGCTTTTACCCTAACTATGGTAAGGTTTTTCTTTGGCCTTAGCTCGTGACTTTGCTCTGCACTTGACTCATTCAATGAGTGAACTTTTCAGGCTTAATCTTTGATTATTTCCCAATCTTCTTTGCCTTCTTTATACTTACGCCCGTGTATATTATATAGTTTCCCAAGTATTTGAGTGTTGAAGTGTGAAGCCTCGAGCACTTGATTGTTCCTCTCATTTGGTCCTTTCCCTCAAAAAGAAAAAGATACGGGACTCGGAGGTGCGAGTATAGATATAGACTGCTTAACCCGTTTGAATTTTTACTAGAATAATTGTAACCCTAGGCCGGAAAATTTAATTTATTCCTCGTGCCTTGCAGGTTGTGACTCATCATTTAGCACGGGTTAGCTTTTTGCCTATAATCCAAAATCGTTAGTAAAATTTTAATAATTCAAAATTAAACTTTAAAATATGGATGCTTGACCGTGGGTATTTCTTAGAAGTAGAATCTCTTCAGGTGAACAGCATTCCAATGCGAAGGTAGTATCTTGCCATCCATTGTTTCTAACTCATATGCTCCTCTTCCTGCAATACCACAAATCCTATAGGGTCCTTCCCATGTTGGACTTAATTTTCCCCACATTAGCTGTCTTCGTAGATTGAAAAACCTTTATGAGCACAAAGTCCCCAATTTTGAAGAATCTGAGGCGTGCTTTTCCGTTGTAGTATCGTTCTATAACCTGCTTCTGTGCTTCTACTCTTATTAGTGCAGCTTCCCTTCTGCCTTCAAGTAAATCAACATTTACACGCATTTCCTCATCATTGGACTCTTCTGACGCATGTGTGAACCTTGAACTCGGCTCTCCTATCTCAACTGAAATTAAAGCTTTAGCTCCGCAAACCAATAAAAATGGTGTTTCTCCTGTACTTGTTTTTGTTGTTGTGTGATATGCCCATAAAACACCAGGTAACACTCCTGGCCAATTTCCCTTGGATTCCTCTAAACGCTTCTTTAAATTGTTGATAATAACTTTGTTTGTTGATTCAGGTTGTGCATTTCCTACCAGATGGTGAGGCGTGGATGTAATCCTTTTAATTTGCCAGCTTTGTAAAAATTCTGTGATTTGAGTGCCTATAAATTGCGAGCCATTATCACACACGATTTCATTTGGTACACCGAACCGGCATATGATCGCCAAATAAAATCTCTGACCTCATTTTCCCGTACCTGTTTAAATGCTCCTGCTTCTACCCATTTAGTAAAATAATCAGTAACTACGAGCAAAAATTTTACATGTCCTTTTGCTTGTGGTAGTGGACCCACAATATCCATTCCCCATTTCATAAATGTCCACGGTGCGATGACCGGATGTAATAACTCCGCAGTTCTATGCATATTATTACCGTACCTTTGGCATTTATCGCATTTAGCCATGAAACTTTCCGCTTCTTCTTCCATTTTAGCCCAATAATAACCTGCCCTAATTAGGGTTATTACTAATGACCTTCCTCCTGCGCGATTTCCCACAATGCCCCTCATGTATTTCTCTCATTACATATTCTATCTGAGAAGGTCCAAGACATATTGCCAAGGGATCACCGAACATTTTTCGATAAAGATTGCCTTGCTTTAAGCAATACCGAGCTCCCTTTTTTCGAAGAGCATGAGCTTTTTTCTTATCTTCAGGGACGATACCATACTGCAAAAAAGCAACAATCTCTTTTCACCAATCCTAAGTTAAGTTATTAAAATTTACCTCATTCTTATCGGGGTCGAGAACTGAATGAAATAAATGAATAACTGAAGCATTTGCATCATTTTCCACGTCTGACGCAGATGCAAGATTAGCTAGTGCGTCTGCTTCGACATTTTCATCCCTAGGTATTTGCATAAATTTCCAGGTTTGAAACTGTTTTATCAAATCCCGTACCTTTTCTAAGTACTGCTGCATTCTCGCTTCCCTGGCTTTATAAGTCCCCAACATTTGATTAACTACGAGCTGTGAATCACTTTTGATTATAATCTGATTTATACCAAGTTCTCGTGCCAGTTCTAAACCTGCAATCATAGCCCCATACTCTGCCTCATTGTTAGTTACAAAATGACATTTAATAGCTTGTCGAGTGGTTTCACCCGTAGGTGGTACCAAAACAATCCCTAAACCTGCACCCTTTACGTTAGATGAACCATCAGTAAATAAGATCCAAGCTCCTGGATTAGCTCCGTTAAACACTTGCAATTCTTTTTCTGCTTCAAATTGCATCCCTTAGTTAAAATCAGCCACGAAATCAGCTAACACTTGAGATTTTATAGCAGTTCTAGGTTGATATGTGATATCATATTCACTTAATTCTATAGCCCATTTAGCTAACTTACCTATCAACTCATGTTTGTGTAATATATTGCGTAATGGATAAGCAGTTACTACAGTAATAGGATTACATTGAAAATAAGATCTTAATTTTCTAGATGCCTTGATTAATGTAAGTGCAAGTTTTTCCAATTGAGGATACCACGTTTCCGCATCTAATAAAGATTTGCTGACATAATAAATTGGAGATTGTTTACCTTGGTCCTCACGAACTAAAACGACACTTAATGCTGCTTCTGAGACAGCAAGGTAGATGAGCAATTTTTTCCCTGCCTTTGGTTTTGCAAGCAATGGTGGGTTTGATAAGTACGTCTTTAAATTTTTGAGTGCCTGCTGACATTCCTCATTCCATTCAAAATGATCCTGCTTTTTAAGAACTGAAAGGAATTTAAAGCACTTTTTTGATGATTTAGAAATGAATCTTCTTAAGGCTGCAATTCTTCCCGTCAACCTCTGCACTTCTTTTTTGCTTGAAAGCATATCAGAGATTTCTTCAATAGCCTTAATCTGTGCAGGATTTACTTCAATACCATGGTTAGAAACAAGAAAATCCAAAAACTTACCTGACGCGACACCAAATGCACATTTCTCCGGATTTAATTTCATATTAAATTTGCGCAAAATCTGAAATGTGTCAAACAAATGTGATATATGATCTCTTGAATGTTGAGTTTTAACGAGTATATCGTCTATATAAACCTCCACGATTTTTCCCAGATGTTCTTGAAACATTTTCGTCACTAGCCTTTGATATATTGCACCAGCATTTTTGAGATCAAAAGGCATTACTTTATAACAATAAGTCCCCCTGTCAGTTATGAATGAAGTTTTTTCTTCATCTATCGGATCCATTTTGATCTGATTGTATCCTGAAGACGCATCTAAAAAACTTAATAATTCATGTCCTGCAGTAGCATCAATGAGTTGATCTATATGTGGTAATGGGAAAGAGTCTTTTGGAAAAGCTTTGTTAAGGTATGTGTAATCTACACAAACTCGCCATTTACCGTTCTTTTTTGGTACTACAACAGTATTAGCTAACCAATTAGGATACTTTACCTCGCGGATAGATCGGATTTTTAGTAATTTTTGAACCTCATCTTGAATCACCTGATTTTTGAAAGCTCCTTGCTTTCTTTTCTTTTGTTTGACAGGTGGAAATGAGGGATCTTCCTTTAATTTGTGAGTCATTACCTCCAGTGGTATTCCTGTCATATCGGAATGGGACCAAGCAAAACAATCTATGTTAGTTTTCAAAAATTCAATCAATTTACCTTTCATGTTGTGTCTTAGATTAGCCCCTATGTAGACTTTTCTTTCAGGCCATTGTGTGAATAACACTACAGCCTCCTACTCTTCAATCGTCGTTTTAATGTTTTCATTTTCCTCTAGTTCTTGAATGAAATCAAGCCTCGACTCAACATCTGTTTGTTCTCGTTTAGTTGAGGTTTGTGTTGTAATACCCTCAACTGGATTCTGTTACTGCTATTTTTCCTCGTTCTTCATGCTTGACTCTTCTACGGAGTTAATACTTTTGGATGTCTGTTGATCTCTACGGATGTGACGTATTCCCCATGGTGATAGAAATTTAATAACTTTATGCAAGGTTGATGGAACAACGTCCATCTCGTGAATCCACGGTCTTCCGAGAATCATGTTGTAAGCCATCTCCATCTCCACCACCTGAAATTTTATATCCTTGACGACCCCTTCTGCAAATGTAGTAACTATTACCTCGCCTTTCATCACAACACTGGAATTGTCGAACCCAGATAAAGTATGCGCCTTGGGTATTAATTTAGCTTCAGCTTGCATCTCGTGCAGGACTCTTAGTAGAATAATATTAACAGAGGTACCTAGATCAATCAAAACTCGTTTCACATTAGTGTCATGTACAAGTAAAGAGATTACCAGTGCATCGTTATGTGGAATCATAACACCATCCGCATTTGTATCATCGAACGTAATGCTTTCTTCCTCTAATACATGTCGCACCCGCTTCCCGTGGGTAATCTTGACTTTGGATACTTTATTTTGCTGATGTGTACGTCACACCATTGATTTCTTCGCCCCCGCTTATAACATTAACAGTCCTTTTTGGTGAAGGTTGTTTAGGGGGATCCTGCCTATTCTTTATGTATGCTTGCTTACCTTTCTTGCTGAATAACTCAGTGAGATACCCTTGCTTCAACAGATGATCAACTTCTCCCTGTAGCAATCTACAATCCGCCGTTTTATGACCATGATCATTGTGAAATTCGCACCAATGATCAGGGTTTCGCCTGTTTGGATTCGATCTCATCTCCGTTGGCCATTGTACCTTGTCTCCCATGCTTCTCAAAACATCCACGAGTTTGGAAGTGCTCACATTGAAATTATAACCACCAAACCTCGCCTTTAAGTTTCTATCATCATCTCGTGACTCATGTGTGCTTCGATCATTCCCAAATCTTGATGACAAGCCCGATTATGTATTCCTCGGTCTGTGATCGTACCTCTGATTATCCTGTTTTGACCGTGAGTCTTTTCCCATAGGTCCCATGTATGACTCGTACCTATTTTTAGCGGACCTTTTTTCGGTTTTCGCCCGTCTCGAACTTACCTTTTCTTCTTTTTGATGCCGTGAAATAATATCTTCTTCAATCCTCAGCTTCGTGCTATACCTATGATAAATGTCATTCCATGTCGTCGCTGGGAATTCACGAAGACTTTCCTTGAATCGCCTCGTAGTTTTTGAGCTTTTTTCATTCAAGTTACTTGTGAATGCTATAGCTTCCCAATTATCAAGTACGCGCGGTAATGTCATTCTTTCACGTTAGAATCTGTCTACGAACTCTCTGAGCAATTCTGAGTCCCCTTGCTTGATTTTGAAAATATCCTCCTTTCTTTTTTTGACTTTCTGAGCTCCCGAGTGTGCTTTGATAAAAAAATCTGCAAGCTCAGCAAAAGAGTTTATAGAATTTTCGGGTAAAAGAGAATACCATGTTAATGCTCCCTTAGTGATGTTTCACCAAATGTTTTGACCATCACTGATTCAATTTCTTGCTTGGTCAAGTCGTTGCCTTTTACGCCAGTTGTGAATGCTGTCATGTGGTCTCCTGGATCAGTTGCTCCATCGTACTTTGGAATATCAGGCATTTTGAATTTCTTTGGAACTGGTAAAGGAGCATCACTTGGCTTCCAAAGTTGCTGTGAATATTTATCCATATCTATCCCATTGATTATAGGCGGTACTCCATGTATTTGCTCTATGCTGTCACTTTACTCTTTAAGCTGTTTTTGCAATGTTAGTACTAAATTTTGTAGATCAAAATTAACTAAGTTACCTGGTACTCCTTCTTGTGATTCGCTGGGGGTTCCACCACTTCCTGAATTAACAAGACCAGAACGAGGATTCTCCAAAGTGTTGTTATTTGGAGTGGGTGTGAGTGGTGCAGCAGGTAATTGACTAGCAAAAGCTTCAAGAGCTTTATTAACCTGTGCAAGAATTAATTTTTGCAAAGCTTTCGATAGCTTCAACATTTTCAAATTGAGCGTTTCCATGTGCTTGAGATCCATCAGGAGTGCCTTCTCGAGACCGTCGAGGAGAGCTTTGTGGAGAAGGAACAAGAGTATGATTATCCTGTTGATTCCCCCAAAGCTGTTGGTTTTCTTGATTTCCTTGAGTGTTGTCATTATTGTTCGACATGGTTGATGCAACAAGGAAAGTTAAGCTAAAAAGAATAGATTATCAGATTTCCGGTAACAGAACTAATTTGTTTAACCAAAAATGGAATTTCAGTCAAAGCGATAATTTAGAAGAACTCGGGTTACTGATAATCAAAAATGGTTAATATTAATTGATTTTGAGAGCAGTAGAATAAGTAACAGAAGATAGAGTAACTTAGTATATTCAGTTGATATTGCGTGTCCTTACAATTGATCCATTGTCTCCCTTTTATAGTTATTTTGGAGATATGCATTTTGCCTTTTTCATAATAAGGTCATTATAGACAATTAAAGGCATTAAATACTACGTTACATAATCATTATATTTAATACAGATTCTCTAACGTTTTTGGTATTAAAGGCTCATTAAATACTGTATCTGTACTCCTTTGTATTGTCAGATTCATTCTCTTTAATTCTTGGACTTAAATAGATACGGGCGCTGGGTTTTTTGAATACTCGCTCGTGCCTCTTTCGCTTGTGCCTCTGCTCGTATCTGTTGCAACTCGTGCCTCCTTGCCAATCATAACTTTTTGATCAATCTATGTGTCATGACATGTCATCTTCATATTGCTTTAATATATAAACTCAATTTTTCCCAATACAGGGGTAAGGTCTGCGTACACATAAAAATCAAGTCTATCTGTCACGACCCAAAAACTGACCCGATTGTGATGGCGCCTATCGTGATACTAGGTCACCCAATTATTACCTATTCACTCTGTTTTCCAATTCAAGACTTAAGAAAATCATATTTTTAAACAGAAATCCAATAATATAAAAATAGAACTCAAATCCAGCGGAAAGAAATACATGTCCGACCTCAGGCGTCACTAAGTCATGAGCAAATTACTACAACTATTTGAAATACATAAGGCCACATAGTCTGAGAATGTCTAAATAAAAGTAGTATAAGGAAGGAGAAGGTGGAATTGCGGTCGCCAAGTAGCTACGTCGCAATCTCCACAGAAAGTCTCCAACTGAGCTGATTAACAACCGCTAATGTGCCCCGAGATACCTGGATCTGCACATATGGTGCAGGGGGTAACGTGAGTACACCAACTCAGTATGTAACAAGTCCAAACTATAGACTAATGGTAGTGACGAACCAAACCTCAACAGGTTGCAACAGTTAATTGTGCAAAAAAGTAGACATGCTTACAGTTCAAGTAAATTCTCAGTAGTGACTCAGGAACCTCTACGTATCAATTTATAGATAGCATGATCAAAGTTACGTATAATACTTCCAATCACAATGCTCAACCACTCGGTACTGTATATGGCCTATTCGCCCAGGGAAGGTCCATCCCGGAATACATACATACATCATAGACTATAAGTCACTCAGTATCGAGGAAACAGGCCAATCCAGCCTCATGGAGAAGATCCATCTCCATACCAATACTTCGACAAGATCCATGTCTAGGGAAGATCCATCCCTCAATATCATCAACTGCGCTCACTGGGGTGTAAAGACTCCGGAGGGGCTTCTCTGAGCCCAAGCGCTATGTCAATGCCAGTGAAGGCATGATCAATATCTCGTTGCGGCGTGCAGCCCGATCCCATACTGCCAATCAATAACAGGCTCTCAGCCTCGCTCAGTCAATACTCTCCAGTTTCACACATACGAGCTAAATGTCATGATACAAGCCCAAACAGTGATATGATATGTCAAGTAGCAATAATCGAGACTAAGACATGATATATTATGCATAAACATGACTGAGTATAGATTATAATTGAAGCTAATGACATGACAATAAGAAACAACTTCTCGGGTCTCAACAATATTAGCATGAAGCCTTAACATGATAATTAGCATGATTTGCGGCTTATTAACTTAATCACATAGTTACATCACAGATCTCAACATAAAAAAGTCACTAAACGGTGCCATGGAATGATCCAGGCTGCATTTCTCACGGCGCACGCCTACACGCCCATCATTTGTCATTGCGTCACCTCAATAGTAATCATGGAACACATAGTTTGGGATTTCGAACCCTCAGAACCAAGTTTGGAAGCGTTACTTACCTCAAGCCAAGCCAAATTCTAGCCAGTGACGCCTTTTCCTCTCGATTCGGCCTTCAAATACCCTGAATCTAACCAAAATCAGTATATAACCATCAAAATATGCCAAGGAAATAAAGCCCACTCGAAAATAATCAAATTATATCAAAATCTTGAAATGGGTCAAACCTGACCCCAGGCCCATGCCCCGGATTCCGATAAAAATTACAAAACTATAATCCTTACACTCTCACGAGTTCACACATACTAAGAATACCAAAATCTGACCACAAATTATCCCTCAAATCCCTAGATTACGGTCTCCAATTTTCATGCCCTAATTTCCCAATTTTAGGCTTCAAATCCCCTAAACTTCATGTTTAATTAGGTAGAAATCACAATATGATGGAGTATTAAGTCCATAAATCTTACCTCCACGAAGTTCTCTTGAATTTCCTCTTCAATCTCCCTCAAGAAGCTCCAAAACCGACTCAAAATGGTGAATTATGGCCAAAAATCGCGAAAATGACCTTTTAAACATTCTGCCCAGCGATTTAAAATCTTTCTTCGCAAACGCGGTCAAAGCCTCGCATTCGCAAAGCACAAAATCGCATTGACCAAAAATGTATCTCTATCACGCTCCTAAGTCCCAAATCACCTTTCGAAACTATCTGAACCATCGGAATTCACATCCGAGTCCTTTTTCACATAAGTCAACACTCGATTGACTTTTTCGACCTAAGCTTACTCAAAAGAGAGTAAGTGTCTCATTCCTTTCCAAAACCTCTCCGAACCTGAACCAACCAACCTGATAACACATAATACAGCTGATCAACATAATAAAAAGCAAAAATGGGTGAAACGAAGTTGTAGCTCATGAAACGACCGGCCGGTCATCACACTATCCTTTACACAAATAGCTAACAAAATCTATCAAATGATATATGCTAGTATAAAATTCTTGATGTAGTATTAAGTCCTTTATAGTGGGAGGAATAGAATTTATGTCTAACATGGAAAATTCATTTTACAGATCAGGAATAAATAAATAGATGACATGGATAATGGTTGACCTATGACATATTGAATAGTGTTGCAAATGTAAAAGATTAGCTTTATCTGAAATGAAAAGTTTTGCTAAAGTTTTTTCCTTCATATATATATTCAATATATGTTTGCAAAATTACAGTATTTATATTTTACTCAATGTCATTTGAAGGATGATTATAGATTCCCTCTGGACAAGTCCGAAAGCGTTAATAACGAAAGGATGATTTGAAAATTTTACATTCTTGAATACACTTTGTGAGTTCCAATTTTATATATTCTGTTGTTTGTTTTTCTAGTTGACGGCGTTTCCAAAATATTGATATTCAACAATAAAATAAATTAAGTGGAGACATTTCTTTATCAATAATTTTGGAAATCATTTAGTATTGTTGAAATATCTGGTAGAATTAAGTTATTGCTCGCGACCTTTATTAGATATCCATTGTTTTGCATCATTTGTATAACTGTAGACTAAATATATTGATGTCTTCTCTTTCTTATTTAATGGTTTATTCATTGTTTCTATACTAACAGAAACTTATTCTTTTATCAGATCAATGATTTGAAAGTTTGAAGGTCCTATCCTTGAAGAAAGTACGGAGCAAATTGAATTGTGATGTTTTTTTTTTTTTTTTTTTTTGGTTGCTAGAGGTGGTTTAAACACAATATTTAATGTACATGTACATTTTATTTAGTAACTGATAGAAATGATGTCAATCAATGTGGATAGGTATATTTTATGGCAGTGTGATGCTTTAGTTCGTTATATTAACAATGAAGTTTTTATGAATATTGATTATTTGGTTTATTTTTGGATGTGCTTGTATGTGTATGAAATAATTAACTATTACTATTTGGTAGTATACAAGTTTTGTACTTATGTATTTCATATTAGCGAAGAAAAATTTGGCTTTTAAAAATATTGTTGTTGAAAGTAACACACAATTAGCGAAGAGAGTTTTGGCCGTTAAAAGCACTTGCATTGGCAGATTTGGTCGATCATCATTAATGCTTTTAAAGCAGGATGATTAAGTAGCGAAGAGAAAATCCTGTCGCTATAAATCACGTGTAACGATCGGAATTTATGTCCTCGTTAAAGAATCTTTAGCGACCGAACTAAAATCCGGTTGTTAATAACTTATAACGACCGGATTTGGACATTTAACGACTGAATTTCCCTTCGCTAAAAACCTATTTTCTTGTAGTGTTATATTAACAAGAAAAATTAGGTACTACATTTAATTATATATTCAGAGTTATATCTCCGTTTGCTTGCATGTATAATTTGAAAGTTAAACTACTGGCTGACTAAAGTTAGGAAGCCTAGAAAGTGGAATGGAAGTGGTAAAAAAAACTTAGTATTACTGCCATTAGACTCGCTTATGGATTGCGAGGTTGACCATAGTCGAAGGAATGTAAGAAATGTTATCAGAAGGCTGGCATACATAAATTATGAGATATCTGGCTTGGTTTTAGGGTCGAGTCCTTGTGACGACCCGACCCGTCGTCTCATGAGTTACTGTCCCGTCCTTCCCATTTTCTACTTCTATATGCTTCATTATCAGTGTCTTGCGTGATCGAGTTGGCTTGGATTGATTTTAGAAGGAAATGAGACACTTAGTCTCTTTAAGGAAGACTTAGTTTGGAAAAGTCAATCGGATGTTGATTTATGTGTTAGAAGGCTCGGATATGAATTTCGATAATTCGGTTAGCTTCGAGGGATGATTTGTGACTTAGGAATGTGATCAGAAGTGATTTTGGAGGCCCGGTGTAGACTTAGGCTTGAATTCGATGTAATCTGATGGTCTTGGCATTGTTTGATGCATTTTGATGATTGGAACAAGTTTGTATGATATTTTAGGAGGTGTTGGTATTTTTGGTTGAGGTCCCGGGGGCCTCGGGGTGATTTCGGATGGTTAACGGAAACTTTTAAAGTTGGAATTCATAATAGACGAAAGTTGTAAATGAGTGCGCACAACACCTCACTTTGGAGGACCATATCTCCTGTTATATAAGGATTTGGGTGATGCACAACCTATCAAATTAAAACTCTTTGAGTCTAGTTTCCAACGCAATAAACCGTTCGTCATTTGGAAGTGTATACAGGAAGTTATGACCATTTCACTGGTCAGGTGTCAAAGCGCGCGAAGTCGCGCGTTTCGCGCGTCTGAGGTAGAATGCTCAGCAAAAACGCGTGAACGCGCGCGCCTGGAGCGTTTTTAAGTACCTTAATGACCAGAAATAAGAGAAATTGAGTCATTTCTCAAGCTTAGGGTTCCCTCTACACCCCCAACTCGACCAAGGCATCCAATTTCACACCTAAGGTGAGTTTTTAAGTGTGTTTTCATGGTGATTTCACTTCTCAATCACTAGTTACAACATGATTTTGATTGGACTTCATAGGATTTCTTCAAAATCTCAAGAACACCCCAAAGTTGTCTTTCAAGATTTGGTCTACAAGAGATAAACCT
>MU680803.1:48798-60891 GCA_026770625.1 Nicotiana glauca | reverse complement strand
CTTCATCGATGTTTGTGTGATTTTTGGCAGATTCGTCGCACGAGGAGGCCAATTTGAGAGGCAAGGGCATAGCGAGCTAGAGGTGAGTAATGCTTGTAAATGCTGTTCTGAGGGTTTGAAACCCCAGACTTTCACAACGTAACGCTATATTGAGGCATGACACGCACTCCATAACGAGTGCGGGGTCGGTTACTATTAGGGATTGTGACTTGGTCCATCCCGAGTGATATTCTTATTATATTGGTGATTGATACACATATCTTATTGACATTCATTGGGCTTGTTGCCATATTTGAGGCCTCGTGCCGACTTGTAGAACCCTTCGGGGATTGATATCTCTGTTCATGCATGCATTTGTATATCATTTGGATTCAGTCCAAAGCTTTTAACAATGTTTTGGAAACTCAGCTATATTTCTAAGTTTTGAAAACTCAAATGACATTTTAAAGGATATTTCGGGCTGAGAACTACTGTTTTATAAATGCCCAAGGGGCTTATGATGATTTTCTGGACTGATGCATGGTTGCATGGTTGGCTCGGGCTGCATGCCGCAGCAGTGATACATGGATATGGAGGCCAAGGGCCTGGTTGATGATACTGATATTGATATGAGGCTAAGGGCCTGGATTTGATGCCACGGGATGGCTTGTTATTGTGCTTGGGCTGTAGGAGCCCCTCCGGAGTCTGTACACACCCCCAGTGAGCGCCGTCGACGATAAATCATATGCATGGTTGGCTCGGGCTGTGCGTCGCAGTGGGTACTGGAATGTACCATCATATGCATTGCATAACATCCATGCATTTGCACCTTTCATTGTTGTTCAGCTGTCCAGTTCCATATATTGCTGTATATTTGGATTATAGCTTACTTTGTGTAATTACTGTATTTTTTTATCTTCCGACTGTATTTATTTTTATTACTCACTGGGTCGGAGTACTCACTTTACTCCCTGCACCTCGTGTGCAGTTGCAGGTATTGTTCACCAGGTAACGGGTTTTGAGCTGATTGAAGATTTGTTATCATAGCTGAGCCAGATGACCGCTAGCGTCCGCGGCACCAGATCTTCTCCCTTATTTTATATTGTTCATGTTACTTTCAGACTTTATTCCTATTTCTGGACTTGTAGTACTTTAGTGAACTCTGTAGTAGCTCATGACTAGTGACACCCCGATGCCGGGCTGTGACAGGATGGTTCCCTGTTGTTATCGTTGTTTTCTGTGCTTTTGATTATGCTAATCATGTTTTAGTTTTATAAATGTTAAATAACTGTTAAAAGGAAGCGTTTGTTTTGTTGGCTGGCCTTGTCTTCACGAGAGGCGCTATCACGACCGGGTTTGGGATTTGGGTCTTGCGAAATATTGGGACTTCTATTACAACAGTTGTGTCGATATTATTTGGCACAACAGTTAGATAGCCAACCTCAACAGATTGGGAAGTGGATAAGGATTTTGGAACCAATTCTTAGTTGACAAGAGATTCTACCATATCTACTCTTGATCATGTTATAAGAACATTGAGAAAAGGCAAAATGTCCCTTTACAGGTAAAGCTGCAAAGATTTAACCCCTCTTATCAAATGCAATTGTAACCGTTCTTATTCTGTGTAAGGTATGAAAAGAAATGTTCCAGCTATTTTTACATGTGGTCTTTGATTCCTCCAGGAATAATCAGTTGCACAATCTATTATAATGATCTTGCAATGTACAATATAATGTCATCTTCTAAAAAAATTTCTCTTCTGTGATTAATTTAGAAGTACTTGTAACATGCTAAACTAATACCATAAATTAAACTTAAATATTTATTCTGCTAGCTTGTTACAGAAAATCACATTGTCAGAATAATTATAACATGCTAAACTAATACCATAAATTAAGCATTATTTACATTAGTTAGAACCCAAAAAAAAAAAACAAGGAAATCTTAACACATTGAAGTGCAAGAAATTCAAAAATAATCAGATTTACAAGTGGTCGTTCAAAAATAGCTCAGTTTCAAAAGTAATCGAAATCTAGCCACTCTTCATGTAATGATTAATCTGAGCGAAAAACACTGTTCAAAACCCGGAAAATATGTCAGTATATTATGCTGAAGTTCCAGCATAAGTACACTTGAACTCCAGCATATTAATATGCTGGAGTTCAAGGAAAAGTATATGCTGGAACTCCAGCATAATATGATGGACTTCCAGCATAATTACACTAGAACTCCGGCATAATATACTGGAGTTCCAGCAAAGTATACCGGTCCAGTATAATATGCTGGAAGTTCATACACAAGTGCTCGAATCTCCAGTATATTATGCTGGAACTTTCCGCGTGTTGGAGTTCCAGCATAATATGCTGGAAGTTCATACATAGGTACACCGAACTCCAATATATTATGCTGGACCGGTCTCTGTTGCAGCAAAATAGTGACTATTTTCATTGACTTGTTAAATGCGGGCTATTTTTGAATGATCAATCCAAAAACTGACTAGACCGTACTATTTTTACCCAAACTACGGTCTATGCTAATAAAGGGAAAAATAAAAAAGGGCCAAAAGTTAGGCTGCAGCAGTCGATGAATCCAACAAAAGAAAAATGATACATGTGGTTGTGATTTTTGAGACTCCAACAAAAGTTGATTTCGTCAAAGAGAGAAATTGAGACAAGCAAATTATTAGAAAAGAAAAAAAGTTGAGCTCTTTATCTCCAGCTAGCCAGATTTGAACTCAGACCCTTTAGCCACAACAACAAAAAAACAAAAATCTCAAACCCGCTATGTTATTTTCATTTTTTGTCAAGTAATTTTTTATGTGTTTTTTTGTTTTTGTAGGTTCTGAATTTTTCTCTTTTTATTTCTAAAATTATGTGGGAAAGTTTTGGTGTATTTATTTTATTTTGCTGCCCAAGCTTGCTGATTAAATCAATGTTGCTTCCTTATCATATCCGTAAGTGGGGTTTCATCTCAGAGTTATTTCTTACCTTGTGTATGATTTTTTATATTGTTTTGACCATTAGGTGTTTTTTATTTTTAATCTTTATAATTTAAAAAAGTTGGAACTCTTCTCTGGCTTTTAATTTTCTCTATGTCCTTGAGCCCAGAGCTACACCAGTTCTTTTTTCATTTTTTTTTTCTTGAAGGAGTGGAGTTACAGCATGATTAGCACTAGAGATGGAAAAGAGATGAAAACATTGTGAATATTGAATCTAGGGGTGTGCATTCGATTTATCGATTCGATTTTGACCCTTATCGATAATTACTTAGCGATTATCGATTTGTACATATGTTTATCGTTATCGTTTCAATAAGGTTTCGATTTTTTCGATTTATCGATTTTGGGGGCTTATCGATTACACCAATAAGAAAATTTGCGGGATTCCACGGAAAGTATATCGCTATAAAGGCGCCTAACTAATATGGACAAAAAGAAGCTAAAATAAGACGAACACCATTTATAAAAAATTGTGTCAACAAGCACATGCAACAAAACTAAAGTAAGGGATCAAATGTATGCCACCAATACTCCAACGGTATAAAAAAAACAAAACATAATACATCATCACGGCTAATTCTGTTTTCCATTAATTTGAACTTCATTCCCTTGATCTTTAAATATGATCATTCCTTAAATGTGATAGAGGAAATAATGGGTAAGGGACTTAGGGTAAAAGAAAGGGTATACATTAGGGAAAATGATATTGTATTGCCGCTTTCAAAATAGTGGCGGAATATATATATATTCTATATGTTATATTAATCTACACAAATAGGTAATTACTCATTCTACAAGTGTCTACAGTTTAGGAGTGTGCATTCGATTTATCGATTCGATTTTGACACTTATCGATAATTACTTATCGATTATCGATTTGTACATATGCTTATTGTTATCGTTTCGATAAGGTTTCGATTTTTTCGATTTCGATTTCGATAACAAATAATCGATTCAATTTATCGATAAACCGATTCGAATGCACACCCCTAATTGAATCTCAGGATTCAAGGTAATGGCTTTTCTTGTAGTACGTCGCCACACTTTTGGAAGACTATGATGGTAATATTGGTGCATGATCTTGAACATTTTCTGGATCTAATGTTGATTATTTAAGACTTGAATAGTAACAGTAAGAAGTAGATATTGATGCTAGTTAATTACATTATTGCGCTTTATATATAGTTACATTGAACGTCTATATATATGTGTATAGTAGCCAACATATAATATCATTCATTAAGGTCATATGTATATTGATAGCGACCATATAATTACGTTTATTATGGTTCCACTAGTCAATTGACGCCAATCGTATTAGCAATTTAATTATGAAATATAATAATAAGTAGATATTGATGCTAGTTAATTACATTGTTGCGCTTTATATAGAGTTACATTGAACGTCTATATATATAATAGGTAGATATTGATAGCGACCATAAATTACATTTTGTCACGCCCCGAAGCTGGGCCTGGACGTAACACGGAACTCAGTGCCTGACTACATGTGACCGAGCGAACCAACTGGCTGGCTGAATCAACACGTGATATCATAACATACTGAATACGGAAGATAAACTAACACATGTTGCTATATTGAAAGTCTGAATGATAAAAAAATCAAAGTGTTGAAATACTAATACAATTCTGAAACATATTTGCAGCCAACATAGCTTAACATGAAAAGCCTAAGACTCTGTCTAACTATTACTCTAGTCTATAAAGCCTATAATTTGAACTGAAAACATTGATGTCTAAAAATACTGAAGACTGTAGTAATGATAACGCCCCGAAAGAACTGGGGATCACCAAATAGCTGGTACGAGAATCCTAGCGCTCTGAATCATCAACCTGTAAATCATTACCTGCATTGTGAGATGCAGGCCCCGGGCAAAAGAGACGTCAGTACATTTGAATTGCACTGGTATGCAAAGCAACTGAAAGAAAGAATTATAAATGTTAAAACTGAAACTAAGATGATAACTGAGAATTGATAATTGATAACCGAAATGATAACTATTGAAACTGAAACTGAACTGATAACTAATACTAACTGATAACTGAACTGATAACTGATAAATGAAATAAAAACTGATAACTGAAATGATAACTGATAACTGAACTGAACAAAGGAAGTAAGGATATGAATACTCCCTCTTCTGAATGATGAACAACCTATTTATTTGAATATTAAACTGCGACATCAGGATATATATATATATATATATATATATATATATATATATATATATATATATATATATATATATATATATATATATATATATATATATATATATATACACGCACAAATTGTGGCCTCGGGCCCAAGTATACGTATACATAACTGCGACCTCGGATCCAAAATGCATAAAGCATAAACTGGCCAAAATTTCACGGTACAGCCAGTTTTCGGACTGGTCAATCAAAAATAGCCAGCATTTACCAAGTCAATAAAAAATAGCCACCATTTTGCTGCAATAGAGACCGGTCCAGCATAATATACTGGAGTTCGATGCACTTGTGTACGAACTCCAGCATATTATGCTGGACTGGTATACTTTGCTGGCTCCAGTATAATATACTGGAGATAGAGCACTGGTGCTCCAAACTCCAGTATATTGTACTGGACCATTATACTTGCTGGAACTCCAGTATATTATGCTGGAGTTCTAGTGTATTTATGCTGGAACTCCATCATATTATGCTAGAGTTCCAGCATACTATCCTGGAACTCCAGTATAATATGTTAGAGTTCAAGTATACTTATGCTGGAACTCCAGCATAATATATTGGAGTATTTTTCGGGTTTTTGAACAATGTTTTCGCTCAGATTTATCTTTACATAAAAAGTAGCTAAATTTCGATTACTTTTGAAATTGGGCTATTTTTGAACGACCAGTTGTAAATCTGGCTATTTTTAAAAATATCCCCATAAACTGCGGCCTCAGACCCAAAGATGCATAAAGCATAAACTGCGGCCTCATGTCCAAAAATGCATAAAGCATAAACTGTGGCCTCAGGTCCAAATACAGGTGTTCAACCTTCAGGAACTGAGAATCACACTGTAATACATGATAGTGAAATACGGAATAACACTAAGTTACTTGATACTAGAATACTGGATCACACTGAGTTACATAATACTGGAATACTGAATAGGACTAGACTGAGATATGTATTCTTAAACTGATTAAGAATACTGAAACTTCAAATGTTCATGGCATATGAGTAATCTATACTAAGACTCGGGGCCATCAAACCCAAGTCTATATTGAATACGCACTGAGCTCACACCGTTCAGAATGAAAGTCGTGAACGAGTTACGAAGCTAGAGAATAGAAGTTCTACAACTATTCAAGGAACTAGGCTAAACCATATTTCTGAGGCAATTAGTAATATCATAAAAGAAACGTAGTGTAGGGAGAATCATTAACGTTCCCAAACATAAAGAGTTAGCCTCACATACCTTAACTTCCTGCTTTTGAGCATAATACAACATTCTCCAACTCTTTCAACTTTAATCTATATCAATACAAGTCAAAGGGATTCCAAATTAGCAACAATAGTCATGTTTTGGTCACTTAGGCATTTTATCAAACACTTGATGGCATAAAGCTTCATAGCCCTTATGGTGTTTCTGCACCCAATAACCCATTCTCTTGCTCCTAGATAAATTCTAAGGTCTCAAATGGTTATAATAACCATTAATCTTTATCACCCATAAGGTAAACAACACCATTAATCAATAATCAACAATCAACAATCAACAACCCAAACCTATAACCATTCATGCTTTTCTATCAAATCCATCAACTCATATCTCATGAATAAGAGTCTATAATCATTAATCCAATGATATAACCAATTAGAGAGTGAAGATATTACCTTTTTGACGTTCAATCTTCTTGAATTGGAGTTCTAGGGTTTCTTCTCTCAACAATGGTGTCCCATTCGAATATCTAATGATATGAAGGGTTTACCCATATTAATAAGACGCTGGGAAAATAAAATTAACTTAGAATCATCATTAGAACTTACCTTGGGTGGTGGAGGGACCCTTAAGGAGTTAGGTTTTTGAGAGTTTTCCTTTCTAGAGCAAGTTTTTATGTTTTGGGGCTGTGGAGGATGAAATAGGACTTAAAAAATGACTTCCCAAGTAGGCCACCGCATCCTAGTAGGTCTGACCGCAGTCCCGACCGGGGCAAATAGCTGGAGCACTGCCTCACAACCACGGTCGCCGTCAAACGCGGCCGAACGCGGTGGTTACACACCATTCTGTAAAACGAGCATAACCTTTTGCGCAGAGCTCCGTTTGGGCTCCACAATATATCATTGGAAAGCTATTTCAAAGACCTAAAATTTTTATGCTTTGAGTTGTTCCAAGTTCCTTGCACATTTTCAGTAAAACCTACTGGAAGATATACCTTCTGTAATCTTAGTCGATTTTGTCAAATCTTACGCACCTCACTTTCCATCTTGATTTTGAAACAACTATTTTCACCCATAATCATCTCGATGGGACTTGATATGCTACTCCTTTAACTCATTCATACCTAACCTGAATTTACGGGGTGTTACACATTTACTATGGTTCCACTAGTCAATTGACACCAATCGTTATATTTTGGGATATAATTAGCAATTTAATTATGATAAGTAGATATTAATAGCGACCATAAATTACGTTTACTATAGTTCCACTAGTCAATTGACACCAATCGTTATATTTTGGGATATAATTAGCAATTTAATTATGAAATATAAATAATAAGTAGATATTGATACTAGTTAATTACATTGTTGCGCTTTATATATAGTTACATTGAACATCTCTATATATAATAAATAGATATTGATAGCGACTATAAATTACGTTTACTGTGGTTCCACTAGTCAATTAACACTAATGGTTATATTTTGGAATATAATTATCAATTTAATTATGAAATATAAATAATAAGTAGATATTGATGCTAGTTAATCACATTGTTGCGATTTATATACAGTTACATTGAATGTCTATATATATGTGTATAGTAGCCAGCATATAATTTCATTTATTAAGATCATGCGTATATTGATAGCGACCATATAATTGCGTTTACTATGGTTCCACCAGTCAATTGACACCAATTGTTATATTTTGGGATATAATTAGCAATTTAATTATGAAATATATATAATAAGTAGATGTGGATTCGTGTTTTCTTGCACCGCCGAATTTTCTTGTTTTGAATCCATTTTTCAGATAGGGTAAGTGTCCACTTGACTTGGTTTGATATGAAAGAAATATAATAAACCGTATACCGTATTTATTTTTAAGAAATTAAAGGAAGAAAATACAATAATTTATATACACACTAAATCCTATAATTTGTATAACATAAAATACAATGAAAATACAAATATAATACACAAGATTCTTTAGCTCCCAACATTTAATTTTCGCACATTTCAAGGCTTGGAATTTAATTTTGTGTTTTGGAGGGAAAAATATAGGCTAATTAGTTAGGGGGTCTTGGATGTCTTTTCACTGGTGTGACCAAAGTTGGGTCACACCTGTTGGGCCGTTTAGCATCACCCCTAACTTATTTAAACTTTCATGTAGTAAATTTTTGTTGTTTGAAAGCGATTTTCTTAATTTGGAATTCAGTTCTCGGATTATAAAGATTTTCTTTTGTTTTGGCCTTCAAATTATTAGGTGTCCCACAAAGATAGATACTACGAGCATGAGCATCCGGCGCTTATATATTTGCATTAATTCTTAATATTATTATTTTGTGTGTATATATATATATTAAAAGATGATGTAATTCTAGAAAAATGATATGCCTGTAATTAGTTCCTGACCTAATAATTTTATATCTGTTAAGAAAATGAGTATCACGCCTCGAACCATGACCTGGGCGTAACACGACACTCGATGCCTGACTGCATGTGACCGAGTGAACCAACTGTATTGCTGGATCAACATACGGTATAACTGTAAGGTAGATGGAAATATATAACATGATGATCTACTCAAGAGTTTGGTTGAAATATCATAGATGCGGAAAATACTGAAAGGTCTGCAAGTATAAACGAGTAGCCGACTAGGCCAACACATAAAAACCTGCTAATATCTGACTGACTGGGTTATATTCTACGAAGACTCTAAATAATACTGTAAATGCTAACTGTTTACCGAGACAAGGTCCCCGTATACCTAATTAACTGAAATACTATAATAACTGGAAAACGGAGGGATAATGCCCCGAATGATTGGGGCTCACCAATAGCAGATAGGAGATGTCCTAGCACGCAGAATCGTCAACCTATAAACCGTTAATTGCATCGCTAGATGCAAGTCTCGGGAAAAAAGAGACGTCAGTACATTTAAATTGCATTGGTATGTAAAACAACCGAAGGAAAGAAGTGTAAATACGATAACTGATAACTGAACTATTACATAGGAAGTAAGGTTATGAATACTCCCTCTTTTGAATGATGAACCAACTGTTTATCTGAATAAATAGACTGCGCCCTCAGCCCAATATGTGTGTGTATGTATATATATATATATATATATATATATATATATATATATATATATATATATATATATATATATATATATGCCCATGATCCGCATGGGCCCAACAATTTGTAGTCTAAAGTTGTTTGTTGATTGCAACAAATATTAAGCATATTTTTTCTTTGTGGTTCCTCTCCTGAATTTAGACATGAGAATTCGCTAGAAACTGAAGAAGATAAAGTAATTTTTTGAATCGGGGTAAAATGAATACATTAGCTACCGGCATGAAAGATAGTGTTTCAAGCTCGTAAAATGTTCAAAGTAGTACCAAAAAAAGCAAGAATATATTGAATAGCATGAGCCTAACAGTGAATAAATATTGCTTATTAGCCTACATAGGGTCAAATCAATAAGAGAAATGACTTTAAACTATCGACGGTGGAAAAGTAACAGAACTGTCGGTATCATTAATCATTCCAACAGACTCTATGTAGAAGAAAAAAAATCTCAGGCTCACAAAGCAATGTTGTCGTTTGTCTTCAGCATAACGAGCTTTACAGTATTGCAGAGACAAGTAATTCCAGGAATTTTCATTTTTGGGACAGATTAAGGTGGTGCTTCAAAACCTAGCAGCGATAAAGAAAAAATCGAATGAGATGGAACAGATTCCTAATTTCAATTCTAAATCAAATAGTGAAAGAGACAACAACAACAACAACAACAACAACAACACAGTATAATCCCACTTAGTGGGGTTTGGGGAGGGTAGTGTATACACAGACTTTACCCCTACCCTGGGGTAGAGAGGCTGTTTCCATATAGACCCTCAGCATTCTTCCCTCCGAGAACTTTCCACCTTGCTCTTAGGGAGACTCGAACAACAGCAACCCAGTATAATCCCACTTAGTGGGGGTCTGGGGAGAGTAGTGTGTACGCAGACCTTACCCCTACCCTGGGGTAGAGAGGCTGTTTCCAAATAGACCCTCAGCATCCTTCCCTCAAAGAACTTTCCACCTTGCTCTTGGGGAGACTCGAACAACAACAACCCAGTATAATTCCACTTAGTGGGATCTGGGGAGGGTAGTGTGTAAGCAGACATTACCCCTACACAATTGGCTACATTACTCACTTCTTGCTATTCCAGTCAGGCAAATTATCTATGAAAGTAATGGCACTATTAGTCAAAGATAACTAAAATTTATTGTATTTCAATCAGCTTTCTAAATCATTTATTTTACAGTGGTACGCTACTCTGAGGTAGAGGTGTCTATACCTTTCTTGACAAGCTTTTTCCTGTGACAATGGCTGTGTAGGCTTATCACTTATTGAAAGAGCAATATTTGGAATGTGGATGAGCTTATTCGCCTCTTCTTACTGTTTGAGTTGCTGATTATGCTTAGGCAAAGAACCATTGAGTGATATAGAACAAAGTTTCAAATTCATGTGCAAGCGAAGGTACTACAAATACATGGAATCTGTAACTTCCACTCCTAATAACCAAAACCAAGAGAGTTACTGGTACATAATTTAATTCACCTGATCAATTATCTTCATTCCCATTAATTTACAGCAGTGGTCCCTTTTGTCTCGCCCAAGCCCTCTTTATTCATATTCCATGCTATAATTTCCCTCTTTTGAAATGTTGTGATTCCTTTACACCAGCAACAATAAAAATCTGTACAATTGTTTTGCCTATGCTGTGTTGAAAGATAAGGCTAAGAAAATCATATAACAGATACAAAAGTTTTTTCTTACTAAACGCCAAAAAGTGTAGCAAACTAAGCTGAGAAAGATATCGCTAACATAACCAATTGACACTGAATACATTTGAATCAGAAAATAAAAACGCAATTGTTACTCCTAATAGACAGTAAACCCTTTTCCTTTTTCCAGGCTTAGGATCGGTTGTGTTAAATTATAACTTTAAAACATGAATTTTCTTTTAGATATGGATCAGCTAGCTAAATACGAGCTACCAAATAGATTTGATTAAGTGTTCATACGTTTCGAGTTTTTTTGGTGTATGTACATATTACTCAAGCTAAAAATAGTAAGGGTGATTGCACTTGTTATTAAAAATATTGGATTCATCTCTGTTTACTCCGTTGTGACATAAAACAACGTTGAAACTTACCAAGTTTGAGGCAGTCCACTCCATATGAATCTCCTCTCAACAGTATACTAACTCAAATGTGCCTTCAAATTTTGGTACAGTGAGATGAGTCCATCACTCTGGCAACTATTTGGCAAGGCCAAAATCACAAATCTGAAAAGAGAAAAAGGAAATATTCAAGGCTCAAGCAGCCGAGACCCTTTACACAAGATTAATTAGGATTCATACGTAGGGGTGTACATAGGTCGGGTTGGTTCGGATTTTACAATTATCAAATCAAACCAATTTTGTCGGATTATTAAATCTAAAGACCAAATCAAACCAATAAAACTCGGGTTTTTCACTCTCGGGTTTTCTCGGATTTTCGGGTTATTCGGGTTTTTTCGGGTTTTTTTCCCGTAAAATTTTCGTAGAACAAAACATATAAATTATGCTCAAAATATTTCTCTAGTCCTAGTAAGATATAACTATATAAAGTATTTT
>MU680803.1:0-46583 GCA_026770625.1 Nicotiana glauca | reverse complement strand
AATTTCTATATATGTAATGTCGGGTTGGTTTGGTTTCGGTTTGACTTTCTTTAGTTAAAACCAAACCAAACCAATTATGGTCGGGTTTTTTTTTCCAACGCCAAACCAAATCAAACCAACCCATAGTCGGGTTTTTTTCTCGGTTTGACTCGGATTATCGGGTTGGTGCGGTTTGTCGGTTTCTTTTATACACCCCTATTCATATGATACTAAGGTCAGTAAGTGAGAAACTTCAAAAATTATTTCTAGTAAGTAGAGTTTACTTTATACCAATAACAACTATGACAATCATAATAATACCTGAGATTCAACGTCTTTAGTAAGCAATATATTTGCAGCCTTAATATCTCTGTGGACAATTCTTCTTTGATCTCCCTCATGAAGATATCGCAGCCCTTCAGCTGTCCCTACAACAATTTTATATATGATTTCAAAAAGTAAAATCACTACCCACAAAAGTTGCAGAGCAACAATTTTTTTTCTTATTATGGAATAACTATATCATATATAACTATAAAAGAATCATAAATAAGAGACGGACCTATTCCCTTCATTATTAAGAAAAATAAACAACAAATACACAAAGTTATGAAACATAATCACTGTGTAAATTCTTAAAAACCTATGGTTTTTTCTAGATATTGTATCCATTGTAGCAATGCAAAAAGAAGATAACGAATATTATATATCTGAACAAATTGTCCAACCATTTTCCGGTAGTAAAACTGATGACATCATTGAAATATGCCAATATCCATCCAAAATAACGAAATAAAATAATGTTTAAGGTAGAAAATGAAATTACTATATTACAACTTGTTAGGGTCACAGTACATTTTAGTACCAAGATGTGGAAACATTATAGTTTGTGGGATCTCTTTGACATACCTGCAATACAGATTACGCGTGTTACTAAGCAGTAAAGGAATATACAAGCATCAAAATATAAGATGAATAAGTTTTTAACTTAATTCTCATTTCGTTTTTTAGATGAACAATAGATTCTCTTTTGCCAACATATTGAATTGTGGCATATAAAATTTTATAAGAGGAAATAATTTTGATAGATAGCATATATATTTTAATAATAAATGAGTAAATTTAAATACATAGTAACATTACCAATTCACTGTGAGTATGTGCGACTGGAAAATAAAAATACAACTGTTATACCAATAGACAATAGACCCTCCTCCTTTGTCCGAGGGATTGGAACCGGCTGTGTCATAATATTATTTGAATACAAAAGGAGTAAAAACATGATTTTTTTTCGTTACGTAAAAATCAGCCAGTTCAGCTTTACAGAGTTGAACAAAAATCAGATAAATATGTAATAAGCTTTTGTACATAGAGATTTGCAAAGACGAATATTTCCACTGATTGTTGCTTGGGAAGTTTCACAATGTAAGCTTTTGATTTGTATATTGCTCATCATAAAATTATATGAGAAAAGTAAAAATTTTGCAAGGATTTGCAAATACATAAACCATCTCTTATTTAGTGCATGTATGGTCACACAAGGAATATGAACAACAAAGCTGTTAAGTTATAGAAGGGCTTTTTGAATGATTTCATCATATACTATGTTATATGTAGATTGGCATCATCGTTATTTACGGTAGGCGGTCGGATTAATATTTTTATACGATTTGAACTCTTTGCTATCGATAAAGCAACATATAGCTGACCATGAGAAAACACTGGTTCGCGTAAATAAATACCAACATAATCTAACGTTTGTCCTTGCGCTTTATTTATTGTCATTGTAAAACACAGGCGTATTGAAATTTGTGTTCTTTGAAATGGGATAGGTAACTTCTCATCATCTGAAGATAACAACGGTATTCTGGGAATAAATACATATATATCTTTAAAATCACCGCTTGTAATTTTAGTACTTATAATACGGCTCTTAAAATCACAGCATATTAGTTGTGTACCATTGCATAAACCTTCACAAGGATTTAAGTTTCGTAGCAACATAACAAGACAATTTTTCTTCAAAATTAATTTGTAAGGAGGAAAATCGGCAGGGTTTAATGATGTAGAAAATCCTCAAACTGGCTCTGATCATTGGATTCAACAGTTTCATCCATTGCAACAAATGTCTTGGATTCATTAGGGAATTGAGCTATAAGTCTATTATCTATTTCATCAACAAAGTCATTTTTTGTTGTCAAAATAACACGAGAAGTCAAAAAGGGAGAATCGTGAAGAGACGTATGTAAATCAGAATATATTATGTTAAATAAAAGATCCAATAATTCTTTTTCAGTAATATAAGGAAAAATGAAAGGCCTCGGAATTTCTATTTTACCATCCATATTTGTCTTTTCTTTTCCATTTCCAATTCGTATTAAATATTCAAAGAAAGATGGATCAGTTTTCGCACGCATATTCTCTGATAATCGTAGTTTTTCAAGATCATTCCATATTTCAGAGTTCAATATGCTTTCTCGAATGAAGTCTTCTTTTTTTTCCACTTCGAACCACATGAAGAGTTTGTCTAAAATCTCCACCAAACACAACAACTTTTCCACCAAAAAGCACAATTGTATCCATTATATCTTTCAGAAGAGAGTCTAATGCTTCAATCATGTTTTTTTTCGCCATCGATACTTCATCCCACACAATTAATTTTGTATCACAAATCAAAGACACCAGGTGAACTTTGCTTACTGATATTTCAAGAGAACTTTTCATCAATATTAATCGGGAATTTAAAGTGTGAATGAATTGTTCGTCCTCCCGGAAGGATCAAAGCTGCAACACCGGAAGTTGTTGTTGCTAATGCTACAAATCCTTTAGATCTCACAGATGCTAATAAGGCACAATATAAGAATGTCTTACCACTTCCTCCAAGACCATCAATAAAAAATGCTCCTGATTTGTTGGAAAATACTCTCTGAAGAATAACTTCGTATGCCATTTTCTGTTCTTTATTTAATTTTCTATGCAATCGTAAATCTTCGTTACTCACAATGATGCTTCTTTCGAAATATACTTCCTTCGCTTCATTTGCTATTTTCGAAGATGTGCTAGTTTCGGAAACAAGGTTGAACTCATTAATATCATGGCCCATAGAATGTAGTATATCATTGATGTGATTTAGGACACCAAGGTAGATATCTTTTGCCGTTATATTGGCTAGGTTCTTAAAGTCTTCGGATATTGAATCTTCAAATTGTTCCAACAGTTCCCTTGGATTGTCGGGGCTGCAATGTACTAATATTGTAGCAAATAAACGTCTTAAACTATAGGGCATTTGATAACATACAACCTCTCACATACATTCAACTAAGTTGTTGTCACAGTGCAACAATCCTCTTTTTTTCGCAGATTCTCTAAATGTGTCGCAGCATATCCCGTTTACTCTCAGAAGATCTTTATATGATTTTGGTGCTCTCACATTTATTAGTAATAATCTAAGATAATATCTTTCTCCTTCTGTTGGATGACATGTTACAACACCGCCGATAACATGACCTCATTATTGTCGAGTCCACATTTTGTAGGTAGATGACCATACGAATACGAAGGATTGTGGAAAACTTTTATACAACAACTAAGTCATTACCATCTTTGTTTGTTTCATTCATCAAAAAAAAATGTCAGCATTGTTTTCTTAATCATAGGGTTTTTCAGGATACTGTCTATTGTGTCAGTTCTTTTAAAAGAGAAAAATTGTAGTCCATCAAGATATACTGGAGGTGATAAACACTTGGAGTCATTTCATTGATAGCAAATGCAAATAAACGCCACATAGCTTCCGGAGGTGACACCCATCTAGCAGATTGATACTATTTTATCTCATCTATTTGTATATTTGTGTTATCTTCGTGTAATCCAAATGAAATCTTATCATGACCTTTACAAATATATTTGTATATATATATTTCACCACTTTAATATCGGAGCAAACCTCCACATTTATATGACAATTATATTTGTACAGCAGATAAGGATTATAAGGAACAACCCATGAGTTATGAAGAAATTATTTTCTAACTTTTACAGATTTACCAGTGTTTCATCTTCTATAAATAGGATATGAGTTCTTTCCATTTGTTGTCTCATCAACGAAGCTCTTGGGGTACTTAAATTTGCACTCCTTTCTTTTCATACATGAATTAGTAGGATTTAAATGATCACAAGGCACATGCATCATGTGTTTAATAACAAGCTTATGTAAGTAAGAGTTTGTATCAGGATCGGGCAGCTCAGCACAAACAAATTTATCGTAAGCCTCGTGCATTAATAATTTGTATTCATAAGTAAGTATAATAAGAAAATGAGCATGTGGAAGACCGCGTTTTTGAAATTCTATTGTGTACATATAAGCTGTAACTTTTCTAAATATGTTTCTTTTTAATATATCTATCTTTATCTCTTCTACCTTTGCTTTGAACACTCTACTAATTGAATTAGGCCTATTTTGAGTTTCATCTGTTGGGAGCAAATGTTGCTTAATTTCGGGCCAAGAGGGATTACATGTCATGGTCAGAAATATATCAGGTTTTTCAAAATGTTGCATTAATGTAATAGCATCCATGTAATGCTGGCGCATATCTCTCAGACCATCCATAAAACTTGTTGAGAGAAAGTTTTGTTTTCCTATCTTAGAAGCTTCTCTTTCGCCAAGTCTTAGGATATCCAAAAGTCCTTATAGTACATCAATCCGAAATAAATCTTGGTTAAATGAGGAAAAATCTAACCTCTGAGTTTCTGTTTTTATGAATTCATCAACTGAGTATTGTTGAAATAATCTGCCAGAATGTAAAACGCCATTTTCTTCATTGTCTCTCATCTAGAGTTTGTAATAGTAGTATTCACGACAAGAAACATTATTCCTTTTCCGTTTTCCCTTTTCCAAAACATCAGCTTCCATATCAAGTAGTCCATCAATTGAAGACATGTTAGAAACACTCGGAAGCTGTTCACTCTCATAGTAAGGTCGCTTTCTCAATTTATTCTTAGGTTGTATGATTTTTGGACTACTGTAATGCCATCCGTTTTGGCCATAAGGAAATAAAAGCGGATATTGCAAAGGATCATAGTAGTAATTTACTAACTGGCTTTTGTTATCATGAGTATAAATACGGATATGGGGTGCGGAGCTATTATTGTTCGTTTCTTGTTCTAACCATAATGCTACTACATCTGACACAGTTGGCAAGTTATATATTCGTTGATCTAAGCCAGAGCCGCATCTCAATGCAATATAAAAATTTGATAATTTTGGGATATGTATCAGAGATTTCAAGAAGATACAATAAGGATTCATCTTCAGTATATCCATTAGCTTCTTAACAACTGACTGTCGAAGTATATCAGAGGAAGCCATTCGATTCAATATTTCTGTGTTCTCATCGTAAAAATACAACTGTAAATTTCTTGGTTGACGATTTGTTGGAATCAAATTATTTATGAAGTGATACATTTGCCCTTGTACTTTAAATGTATAAATTCCTTGGTTTCATTTTGCTAGTGCTTTGTCATAGTTCACTCCAAGTGAAGTAAATGCAAACATATTGTTGTATAGTCTAAGGTAGGTACAAAAGTGTTCAGATTCTTCGGTATTGCCTAAATATATATTCAAGAGTTCATTAGGCATTTCATGTGACATCAATTTGACTGAACCATTGCTACAACAAAATGCTGGAGTTTCATATTCAAACCTTTTTGCTCCATAATATTTACAGTTTGGTACAGTTTTTAAAATGGTTGCATCACTGTGTAGTCCTCTTATGTTCCTGTTCAAATCTATTATTTTTTATTTATAACCTGTGTATATTAGTTGTAATAATATATCATATTAGTGTTGAGAAGAGAGCAATAATAAATGTTGTGATAAGATTAAAGCGAGATAAACCTTTATTTATGACGACAGATGTCTCGGTATGGTGTTGTTCATAGGATGCACCTGAGGTCGAGCCTAATATACAAACAATTCTTATTAATATAGTAAAAGAGAGTACAATCAAACTAAAATAACATATTTTCATTTACTTACCATGTTCAAAAACGGAGAAATGATCAGTAATATTTTTTCATCCTTCACAACCAGCTACTGGGCCGGCAACAGAAGATATACCCGCTAACATCCTAATCCAAATATGTTTAGCAAGAGAAAATTGTATTTAAGTATAATCACAAAACAGAACACATATATACATACATATATTTATGTCTACAAACAGTGTGCTTCTGGATTAAATCATTTTTTGCTTCTAACCTGCCGCGATAAGACATGGTGGCTCAATAATTTTTAGAGTTTTTGGTATAGGTAATTCAAACCCAGCAGCTTGTTTGGCATATTCAGGCAGCACGCTTTGACCCTTTTTTAGTTCAAGCTTTTTTGATCGTCGTTACGCTAAAAGCAACTCTCTTTTATCAACTGGCAACTGCTTGTACAGATAACATCTCCTATCGTTAATTTTAGAAACTGTTTCTACTGAGTATTGCTTCCATTTCTGCGGGCAGCAAGATGATGCCAAAGGTTTTTTATTGGTCGATAGCTGCAATTCAAGCAATCTATAATGTTTAACAGAGATTTATAGTTCAATTGGAAGTATAGACACACTACATATGTCCAAATAGTTATATCACTACAATATTTATACATCACTAAGAATATGACAGTTTACACCATAAATGAATCGAGAAAAAAAATAACAGACAGATTGAAGAAACCACAAAATCATTGACCTATTGACAATTATGTCAAGGCTTTATGTTCATAAAGTTCCTTAATTCACAGAATGTGACATATAAGAAATCAAGTAGCAAAATTAATAGCTTTAACTTATTCTAGGCAGAACTTTTACTGTAATTGAAGCCTGCAAACCTGAGTTTTCCTTGTATGCATTCAAAAGTCAGGAGATGAAAAATATTGGAACAAAAAGGAAAGAAAACTCTTTGCAATAGTGAAAAAATGGTGAACGTAATCAAATTTTAACAAAAACTCATTGATCTATTCATGGCTTGGCTAAAGCTTTACTTTAAAGAAGCTGCATAATTCAAAAATAAAGTGACATACAACAAACAAGGTACAAAGTCAATATATACATTACAACAACATGAAGAAAGCGCGAAAGGAAGTCAACATAAAGGCCGGTAAATTTATTATACTCCATTTTTATTAATTTAATAATAAAAATGGATAATCGAGACCTACAAGTAGATACAAAGTTAGACAGTATATTTAGATACTAAGACCACGTGTCAGCGGGTACAATTAGCAAAACAAAACGTTGCAAATTGCTAGAAGGCAAATTAGAGTACAAAGTAAGACCCTTATTTAGAATTAGTAACGACAAATTTTAAATAAAAGGAAAAATAAAACCTATCGACCATACATGGAGCTTCATGTGCAAGAAATCAGGAGAAGATGTGATCCACTTGGTAATTTATATGTCGTGCGGAGCACTCATGCACCCACTGATTGTGGAGTAGAATATGGGATAAATAAGGAACAAGAATAGACCAGGAGGATCCTTTTGCAACGCATCACGAAGAGTTACTTAAACATATGATTTAAGGATCTTTGTAGCAATTCACCTTAGATAAATCTCTCAGCACCTTATGAAAAGTTAGTTAATATACCAAGTGTCACTCTATCAAGATTTCATGTAATCCTACCAGTTTACATTGAGCATGTTCTTTATCTGAAATATTTCTTTAGGCTTTAACATAAGAACTCTATTCAAACCTTACTTCACCAGGCCAGGGGAAAAACTAAGAAGAAAATATTGTGAAATTGTGTTGTCTACCCTAATAATAATTAAGATAATATAGTAACAACATAAACAGAATACTTAGAGGGAAATGTATGTCCTAAGCACAGAAGGATTGAGTGTCGCAAATCCTTGAATTTCGACTCTTAAATTCAGCCTTCAACTATCTTTTTAGCTAATTAATTCTTAGATTCAGTCTTAAACTAAGGAAGAGTTGTACTTGTTCATTTGCATATGAATTCACTAATTTTGAAATGGAGTTAAAATGCCAATGAAGGTGTGATTTTCCTTCCGAACGACATTGACCTATTCTTAAATACGTAATAAATGTGGAGAAAAGAACTTCAAGAGCAGATAATAGTTTTTTTTCCCCCAAAGTGGTCACCTTAAATTCTGCACATGCAAAATGTTAACTGGTAATTTTATGGTTCTGCATGTTCCCAATGAAATAAGTAATTCAACAAATGTATAACCATGAAAAGTAGTAACTATTAATAGTCAAGGATGAATAGTATGAAAAATACCTAATATAAGAGTTAGCTTAAGAATTTTATATCCTGAAGCTAGAAGAATCCTCCATGAATAATTATTATGGAACCACAAAGAGCTATTTAAGTATCGCTTTAAACATTTAAACCTTAAGATGAACAGAAGATGATCTAAAGTAAAATATAAAAATGTGTGCTATACTGATTCAATAGCAAGGCTACCCTAAACACATGGAGTCCTAACCGGCAGTGACAATGGGCTAGTTTAACTAAGAGGACAAAAATAGAGATACATAAGAAAATCAGAGTGTCACGATCCTAAGTCCGAACCCGATCGTGATGGCGCCTCTCGTGAAGACAAGGTCAGCCAATCAAACCCAATTCACTTTTTAAACAGTTAAACAATATAAAGCGGTCTAAAACATGATTTAATAATACTAAGTAGCGGATAATATCAATAAAGTGCGGAAGTGCAATCCAACACAGCCCTAACTGGGGTGTCAAAAGTCACGAGCATCTACTAAGGACTAAAGTTACAACTAAGTTCTGAAATAGGCTAAATATAGTCCAAGGACATCAAGAGGGAGAAAAGCAGTACTGCGGACGTCGACAACTACCTCGCTAAACTCCACTGACTCTGCCTCTGCTCAACCAATAACGGCTACCGGGTGCAAGAATACCTGAATCTGTACACAATGTGCAGGGAGTAAAGTGAGTACTCCAAATCAGTGAGTAATAAAGGTAAATAAAATCTTAGCAGTAAGGAATCACGTAAAGCATATCAACATGCTGCATAGAAGCAGTGTAAAACCATTTAAGAAAGCAATGAAGCTGTGAAATCTCTTAAAAACATCTTAGCTCAGTTCAAACTCCTTTAAAAATAACTTTTTCAACAGTTACGCAAATGAATGCAAAATAATTAGTGCAGATAGGCACAGAAAATCTGCCCCTCGTGCACAATATACAATTAAACAGGTAAATGGCAGGTAAATATGAAAGATAAACACATAAAGGTTCGCCCCTCGGGCACAATGTCAACAACTTCGTCACTCGGGCAATATCTCAGAACAATACCAGTCCCTCGAGCAATCACATAGAACAGTACCAGCCCCTCGGGCAAACACATAGAACAATACCAGCCCCTTGGGCTATATCCCTCATCACAATGGGTACCCGCGCTCACTGGGGGTGTGCAGACTCCTAGAGAGGCCCCTTACGGCCCAAGGGCAATATCAAGCCATCTCGTGGCATTATAAATAGGCTCTCGGCCTCATATCAATATCAAGCCACCTCGTTCCACACAATCTCAGGACCTCGGCCTCAAATCAATATCAGTGTTTCCTCACAATATAGGCCCTAGGCCTTACTCAGTCAAAAGTCATCACGAGCCACGGGCAATAGTAAAATAGTGTTTCTCAGCCCAAACATCATTTAAAAAATATTATTTAAGTATTAAAACTAAGTAAACACGGCTGAGTATTAAAATAATGGTAAATAGAATGATTGAGTTCACAAATAAAGTCAAAACAGTGAGGAACTATCAAAAAAATCCCCGAAGGGTTCAAATAGTTCGTACGAAGCCCAAATATGGCATTCCGCCCAAATAATGATGATAGCAAATAGATTTCAATCAAATACGCGGTAAAATCATCAATCGGGACGGACCAAGTCACAATCACCAATAGTGCATGACCCCACGCTCGTCATCAAGCATGTGTCTCACCTCAATATAGCACTACGATGTGTAATTCAGGGTTTCAAATACTCAGAACATCATTTACAATCATTACTCACCTCGATCCGGTCCAAACTCTAGCCCGCGATGCGTTGCCCGCACAAATTGACCTCCGAATGCTCCAAATATAGTCACAATCAGTACATAATCATTAAAACATGATAAGGGAACAAAGCCCACTCGAAAATGTCCAATTTACATCAACAACCCGAAATTGCTCAAACCTGGCCCCTCGGGCCCACGTCTCGGAATCCGATAAAATTAATATCAATGGAGTCCTCATCCTCACACGAGTCTATACATATCAAGAACATCAAAATCGAACCTCAAATGGCCCCTCAAATCCCCACTCAAAAGTCTCTTAATCTCAAGCCCTAATTACCCATTTTTGCTACTGATTTTCCATGGATTTCAAGCTTACAAATGTTAAAATTCATCATAGAAACAAGTTCAGGGTCCAAAAATCTTACCTCCACGAAATCCTCATGAATTTCCTCTTCAATTAGCTCTCCCAAGCTTTCTCCCGGATGAAACATGGTGAAAACCCTCTCAAAATCGCGAAGGGTGAAATATATGTATTCTGACTTAGGCATTTCCGCATCTGCGGTCAATTCACCGCATCTGCGTTACCGTTTTGCGGTCCATAAGCCGCTTCTACGGTTCTTCACTTAAACTGCCCAAACCGCATCTGCGATGAAATAGTCACACATGCGTCTTCGCAGATGCGGTCCCACAACTGCTTCTGCGGTTCCTGCAACCCTCACTAGTTTTCGCTTCTGCGATCAATGCTCTGCATATATGGTGTTGCACCTATGGTCCCCAATCCGCAGGTGCAGAAATACCAGAAGCAGAAAATCAGCAGCTTCTTCAAAAATTCTAAACTCTCCGTCAACCATCCGAAATCACCCCGGCCCCTCCCCCCAGGACCTCAACCAACAATACAATCACACCCCATAACCTTATTCAAACTTGTATCAATCTTCAAAACACCTCAAACAACTTTGAATCAACCAAAACACATCGGATTCAAGCCTAAGTTTCCAAAACCTTCCAAATTTCACTTTTGATCAAAAACCCAACCAAACCACGTCCGAAAGACCTGAAATTTTACACACACATCCAAAATGCCAGAACAGATCTACTGAAACTTCCGGAATTCCATTCTGACCTCTATATCAAAATCTCACCTATCAACCGAAAAACGACGAAATTTCAATTTCGTCAATTCATGCCTAAACTTTCCACGAACTTCCAAAATGCATTCTGATCACACTCCCAAGTCCCAAAATCACCTAATGAAGCTAACTAAATCATAAAAATTCCGATCCAAGATCATATACAAACAAGTCAAATCTTGGTCAAACCTTTCAAATTTCAAGCTTCAAACTGAGAACTGTTCTTCCAAATTCGTTCCGATTACCCTAAAAACCAAAACCAACGATTTACATAAGTCATAATACATCACACGGGGCAAGTCATGCCCGGGAAATGACGAGAAAAGTGCAAAAGCTCTAAACGACTGGTCGGGTCGTTACATCCTCCCCCACTTAAATATATGTTCGTCCTCGAACGTGCCCAGAGTTGTTCCACAAGTCAACCAATTGCTGAATAACCTTACCATGCATATACCCGGGGGTGATCCCATGTCACCCTATCTCATATAGGTCCAATAACACAATGCAACTGAAATTTCACAATCCAAGCTAGCCCATAAATCTCAGAACCACATTTTCACTCCTGAAACCATCCAGAAAATCCAAATCTCACGTCTATACTATGCACAAGCACGAACAAGCTGTAACAACCCACACCTGCTATCTCAGGTGCAATCACAAGATATATCACATAACTCAAACACTTGTAGTGATAACTTCTAATCACCGCAGCTGCACACAATACCCGAATACCGATAGAAAAACTCTTATTACTAAAGTCTCATTCCAACACTTCTATATGCTTCCAATGATAGATAAAACATGCAGTAAGCCCCAACCATTTCCCATATCAACCATTCCTGAAGCCACTTCTCCTTTGACAAAGACCATAGCAAATTTCTGAGTCGAACTCGATATTATCCTTCCAACATGCTGAAATTGAATCCATTCATATTCATTAATGATCCCAACAACCTCATCTAATCCAACACACTACTCTAGTGTCATGACACCTCAATACAGGCTAAAGCCACAACTTGCAAAATAAGCGCACCAATAAGCAACAGTCCGAACATACTCAAATGATGAAAAATGACTCAAATGAAAGAGATGTACCTCAAGCTCACCAGTACTACCACAACACAAGGCTAAAAACCCGTCTCATATCATAGGAACAGAACACACGTATCTAACCTGCAAGGTCATACCCTCACATAACTTCGCTGCGATGCACGATCCTATCCAAACACTGCTCCATATGAAATACCTCAGGTCACTATGCTCGAAATCGACAACCACGCGCAATTTGATGTCTGGAACCAAAGCAAATCATCATACCCACGGTGAAGCAAATAACATACACCACACAAACTCGAAAGGACACAACCGGTACACCATTCACCTAGCAACACCCAATTACTCTTCCCACTCGACTTCCACTATGAAACCCCAATAGGACCGCACCATATGTGCCTATAACCAACAAATCGTAACACCTCGCAACACAGAAAGGTAACTCATAGATCTCCCCAGATTACTGATAAGCTCATTAACTATCGAATCAACACATCCCTCAACATTATGATTCGGAGCCAATCGAGCCTATTCAAGTTAGAACACACATCCACATTGGCCTCCCAACGAACTCCTTATCAAGGAAATCCTGAAGCTGCTCATTTAACTCTATCGGTGCCATACGATACGGTGACAACTAGTCTATACCCAATATCCCTCAAATCCTAACTTACCAAGCAGCAAAAGATCCACTCGGGTCTCCAAACTCCGATAGGCACTATAGAGTGCTGATACACACGACCCACAACCATAACACTACCTGTTTATGAGGACTTCCCATCTCGAAATCCATATAGCACATGGATCATCATATCCAATCCCAATACTGTCGTTCAAATACATACCACACCTCTAATACCCAATTATTCCACAAGAGATACTCTAAAATTCTTTTGTGCCACCAAGCAAACTCAAATATCAGCAGTCAATCTAACAAGATAGTGCCGCAATACTACTGAAGTACCATCAACTTAATCACATTGCCTTTTTTGAAATATATACCCTCGTCAAATTACCTCCAATTAGTAATACCATTTCCTTAATCATCTGAAACTACCCGATGCCTAAGAGTTTTATGACCTACCTTTCAGAACTGAACTGTAACCTTGCACACGCAATCTCAATCCTCCACAATATACCGCACATACCATACCATCGTAGGATAACATGAGAACTTCACATCCCTTCCTTCCGAGCCACAAGCAACTATGTACTCAACCAACCAAGAACTTTCCATTGATCCCATTAAGAAGAAAATCATTACACATTCCATGCTTCTTACCCTCACAGAAATTACGCATCTCTAACTGTAGTAGAAATCATCCAGAACTCTTCGTCTCCCTTTTGCACAAAACCAAACATGACATGACTGGATCCTTCTAACTCAACCAAGCTGGCCACTAAAACCTAAGAGCATTGTGTGACGAGCCAAAGGGGTCATCACTTGTTTTCCTACCCATTATGTACTTCCGAGGCCTTGAAAACCTCATCTGGGGTTGCCTCTATTTGTGTGTGCAGTCCAGCCGCGTAGCCGGAAGGCTGAGATATGAATTTTGTGAGAAAAATGCTAAATTTTGATATTAAATTGAATAAATTTGACTCCGGTCAACTTTTTAGGTAAAAGGACCCGGACCCGTGATTTGACAGTCCCGGAGGGTCTGAAGGAAAATATGGGACTTGGGCGTATGCCCGGAATCAAATTCCGAGAAATAAATTTTTGTGCGTAATTGTTTTCTGGAAATAATTAAGGAAATTGAAAATAAAATTTGATTAAAAGACTATGGTATCGGACCCGTATTTTGGTTCTGGTGCCCGGTACAAGTCTTATATATGGTATAAACACTTTTTGTAAAGTTTGGTTGAAAACAGACGTCGTTTGACGTGTTTTGAACTTAAAATGGAAATTTGATATTTTATAAAAATTTGAAAGAAATCATGAGTTTTGAGGCTTGATTCGATGTATATGATGTTATTTTGGCGATTTGATCGCACGGATAAGTCCGTAGGATGTTTTTGAGGTTGTGTGCATATTTGGTTTGGAGCCTCGAGGGCTCGGGTGAGTTTTGGATAGGTGTCGAATTGCATTTTTGAACTTGTAAAAATCTGGTATAATTCCTTCTGTGATCTTCGCACTTGCGAAGATTAGCCTCTCAATTGCGAGTTTGCAAATGCGAGCTATGCATCGCAATTGCAAAGCCTTGGTCCTGGGCAAATGATCGCAAATGCGATCCAATTCCTCGCAAATGCGAACGAGTGATTTCTGGGCACTGATCGCAAATGCGATCCTTGTGCTCGCAAAAGCGAAACTAGGCTGATCGCAAATGCGAACTTTATGTTCGCTAATGCAAAATCTGGCAGAATAGTAAGGCTTAGCAAAAATGCGAACCCAGCTTCGCAATTACCATATTTGGTCGGGGTTCGCAATTGCGAACCTCAGTTCACAATTGCGAACCCCAGTTCACAATTGCAACTTCAAAGACCCAGCAATTTCATACTTCGTCGATTTTCCACCATTTTTCACCATTCTTTCAAGACCCAAACCCCATAGATGATTTTTCAAGGACAAAACTTCTTCCAAATCATTTGTAAGTCAATTTTTAGTTAGTTCCTTCAATCAATTACATCATTTAACATGTTTTCCACTTAAAATCAATAAAATTCATGGGTGAAATTGGGGGTTTGGGGTAGAACCTAGGTTTTTCTAAAATTGGGGATTTGGACCTCGATTTGAGGTCCGATTTCGAAACAAATCATATATTTAGGTTCGTGGGGGAATGGGTATTCGAATTTTGGTTCGGACCTCGGGTTTTGACCATGTTGGCCTGAGGGGCATTTTGGTCATTTTACCTAAATTTGCGTCTTAGCTGTAAGTGGCTTATCTAACCTTACTCGTGGCAAAAGAGTGATTTCAAGTTGATTTTTGTAGCCTGTTAAGGTAAGTGGTTTGTCTAACCTTATGTGGGGGACCTTTCCCTTAGGATATGATATTTGGTAATTGAATGCCTTGTACATGAGGTGACGAGCGCGTACTTGAGCTAATTGTTGAAAAACGCGGTTGTTACTTAAGATATTGGGACTGAGTTTCTTTTGAATTTGCTTTATTCTACTTGCAATTATAACATGTGTTAGATTAGAAAGGCATGTTTGGTTGATTTAAATTGCCTATTTGGTTAAGTTGCCTTAACTGTACTACGCGAAGCATGTTAGGCTAGTACTACCTGTTGTTTGTATTCTCTTACTTCATTCCTGAATATCTTTTGGTTGTGGTTGCGCATTTACATTGGGACTACGGATGTAGGATTCCGGTAGTTCCCCCCCTTGGTTGTTTACTTTGGGACTACGGGTTAGATTCCCGGTAGATCCCCCTGCATATTTACTTTAGGACTACGAGTTAGATTCCCGGTAGATCCACCCGCACATTGATAGTTGGACTACAGGATGGTATCCCGGGGGATCCTTCAGATAATCTCATATGATGGACTACGGGACGGTATCCCGGGAGCTCCTCGGACAGTTGATGAAATGGACTACAGGACGGTATCCTGGGAGATCCTCGTTGTTGGTACTGCTATCGAGCTGCTTTACTCTATGTTACCTTATTCTCTGCGTGCTATTGTTGCTTCGTATATCTTGTCTTATTTCATAATTTATTAGTTATTGCTGTTATTTTTATGTTGTTGCAAGGTTTATTATTATATTTTATCTCAGTAGGGCCCAGACCTTCCTCGTCACTACCCAACCGAGGTTAGGTTTGGCACTTACTGAGTACCGCTGTGGTGTACTCATGCCCTTCCTGCGCATGTTTTCATGTGCAGATCCAGGTACCCTCACTCAGGCGCATTATCCTTGAGGAAGGAGAGCTACGGAGACTTTGAGGTACATCTCCAGCATCCGCAGACCGAAGAGTCTCCTTCTTACTCTATCTTGTAGTGTTTAGACTTCTTTCGTACTTTGATGTTAACTTTTCTGGAGTTTAGAGCAGTGTATTACATTTCTATTAGCTTGTGTTTACCGTGAGTTTTCGGGTTTTGGGATGATATTGTAGACTTCTGCGTTTGAGTTGTATATACCAAGTGGCACTTATATACTGTTTTCCTCCTGTTTTGCTTAGTTTAATTAATTGTTTCCGCAAGTTATATTATTTCTGAATTGTTAGGCTTACCTAGTCGTAGGAACTATGTGCTATCACGACATGTTCACGAAGGGCGAACTGGGGTCATGACAAGTTGGTATCAGATCTCTAGGTTCATAGGAGTCACGGAACACAGGCTAGTTTATTAGAGTCTCGCTGATCGGTACGGAGATGTCTGTACTTATCTACAAGGGGCTATGTAACTGTTTAGGAAAAATCTTCATTTCATTTGACTTCCTTGTTGTGCGGTATTTTTGACATCAATTCTAAACTTCTGTCTTCTATTCGCTCACAGATGGTGAGGACACGTGCTACTCGAGATGATCAGGCACCCGCACCCCGTACTGCAGCCGTCAGAGGCCAGGGCCGGGGCCGGGGTAGAGGTCAAGAACGTGCACGTGGTGTAGCCAGAGCACCTGTACGAGTTGCCGCCAAGGCACCACCAGCAGATCCAGCCGGAGCCCAGGCACCTGGCATGCCTACTACTGCCACTACTACTCTAGCTCTCCAGGAGACTTTGGCTTAGTTCATGAGTATGTACACCACCTTGGCTCAGGCAGGGTTGCTTCCCCTTGCTATAGCCACGTCCTAGGCCGGGGGAGGAGCACAAACTCCCACTGCCCGCACTCCTGAGTAGCGTGTGCAGGTTGAGCAGGTTCTCGAGATTATTCCTGTACCGCATGCAATGCCAATTCAGCCCGAGGACGGGTTAGCTGCTTCAGAGGACGAGCAGCGGAGACTTGAGAGTTCAAGAAGTTGATCCCCCAGTATTCAGTGGATTAGCATTAGATGATACCTTGGGATTTCTAGAGAAATGCCACCGTATTCTTCGCACTATGGGCATAGTAGAGTCCAGCAGGGTTTCCTTTACTGCTTTTTAGCTTCGGGGAGCTGCATATGATTGGTGGCACACTTGTGAGATAGACAGTCTAGTCGAGGCTGCTTTACTGACTTGGACCCAGTTCTCGGATATGATTATGATAGAGTTTGTCCCCCAGAGTCTCAGGGACATATGGCGCGCAGAGTTTGAGCATTTGCGCCAGGGTGCTATGACCATTTCGGAGTATGTTATCCGTTATTAGGTTGGCCAGGCATGCACCAGCTTTGGTTGCTACAGTCCGCGAGAGAGTTTGCAGGTTCATTGAGGGTCTTATCCTACACATCAGATCTAGCATGGCTCGAGAGTTAGAGATGGACATTCTTTATTAGCAGTTAGTGAGCATTGCTAGGAGGATCGAGGGTATGCTCGCCAGGGAGCGAGAGGAGAGAGAGGCCAAGGGGTCTCGAAAGTCGGGCCACTACTCTGGTGCCCGTACCCTAGCAGTTGGTCGACATGGTAGGGGTTTTGTGGGTCGCCCCATTCATTCAGCTCTTTCAGCAGCCAGTAGTGCTCCAGCTCCGCCTATACCTCAAGAGTCTTACTATGCACCTCAAGTTTCTAGCGCACCTCCTGCGCGGGGTGCTTTCAGAGGTAAGTCCAGCAGACCTGAACCTAGTCAGTCACAGCCACCGAGCTTGTTTAGAGTGTGGTGAAGCACGCCACATGGTTAGGGACTGCCCCAGACTTGGTAGGGGTGCATCTTCACAGACTACTCAGCCACATCGTGCTCCTTAGAGTTCTCAGGCCATGATCACAGCTCCAACTGCTAGCCCACCTACCCTGCCGGCTAGGGGCAGAGGTCGGGGAGATAGAGGTCGCCCTCGAGAGAGGGGCCGGGCTAGATATTATGCTATTCCTGCTTGTACTGAGGTTGTTGCCTCTGACTCCGTCATTACATGTATTATACTGGTTTGTCACAGAGAGGCATCGATTCTATTCGATCCGGGCTCTACTTATTCTTATGTGTCGTTTTACTTTGCCCCGTATTTGGGTGTGCCTCGGGATTCTTTGAGTGCCCCCGTTTATATTTCTACTCCTGTAAGGGATTCTCTTGTTGTGGACAACGTATATCGGTCATGTTTTGTTACTATTCGTGGTTTTGAGACTAGAGTGGATTTATTATTACTAGGTATGGTTGATTTTGACATTATTTTGGGCATGGACTGGTTGTCGCCTCATTTTGCTATTCTTGATTGTCACGGCAAGACCGTGACACTGGACATGTCAGGTATTCCGCATGTTGAGTGGAGTGGTACCTTAGATCACACTCCCAGTAGAGTTATCTCTTTTCTTATAGCTCAGCGTATGGTTGAGAAGGGGTGTGCCGCGTATTTAGCTTATGTGAGAGATGTCAGTGCTGATACCCCTTTCGTTGATTCAGTTCCAGTGGTACGAGATTATCCCGATGTGTTTCCAGCTGATCTTCCAGGCATGTCGCCCGATAGAGACATTAATTTTGGCATTGATCTGTTGCCGAGCGCTCAGCCCATTTCCATTCCTCCGTATTGCATGGCTCCTCCTGAGTTGAAGGAATTGAAGGATCAGTTGCAGGAATTGCTTGATAAGGGTTTTATTCGTCCCAGTGTTTCACCTTGGGGTGCTTCTGTCTTGTTTTTGAAGAAAAAGGATGGTTTTATGCATATGTGTATCGATTATCGCCAGTTGAACAAGGCTACAGTGAAGAACCATTATCTTTTGCGTCGTATTGTGGATCTGTTTGACCAGCTTCAAGGCGCACATGTGTTTTCTAAGATTGACTTGCGCTCGGGTTACCGTCAGTTGAAGATTCGGGAGCCAGATATCCCGAAGACTGCCTTCAGGACTCGATATGGTCATTACGAGTTCCTTGTTATGTCAATTGGGCTGACCAATGCCCTAGTAGCTTTTATGCATTTGATGCACAGTGTGTTCGGACCATATCTCGACTCGTTTTTTATTGTTTTAATTGATGATATTCTGGTGTATTCCCGAAGTCGGGAAGATCATGAGCAGCACCTGAGGACCGTGCTTCAGACCCTGAGAGAGAAGAAGTTATAAGAAAAGTTCTCAAAATGCAAGTTTTGGTTGAGTTCCGTGGCATTCTTAGGCCATATGGTATCGAGTGAGGGCATTTGGGTGGATCCGAAGAAGGTAGAGCCAGTGCAGAGTTGGCCTAGACCCTCATCAGCTATGGAGATTCGCTGTTTCCTTGGCTTGGCGGGCTACTACTATCAATTTGTGGAGGGATCTATGACTAGATTGACCCAGAAGGGTGCCCCATTTAAGTGGACAGAGGAGTGTGAGGCGAGCTTTCAGAAGCTCAAGACAGCTTTGACTACAGCCCCAATTTTGATGTTGCCTACCGGTTCGGGGTCTTATACTATCTATTGTGATGCCTCGAGAGTTGGCCTTGGAGCAGTGTTGATGCAAGACGATAGGGTGATTGCCTACGCGCCCAGACAGTTGAAGATACATGAGAAGAACTACCATGTCCACGACCTTGAGTTAGCTGCTATTGTTCATGCCTTGAAGATTTTGCGTCATTATTTGTACGGTGTGCCTTGTGAGATCTATACTGACCATCGGAGTTTGCGACACTTGTTCAAGCAAAAGGATCTAAATATGCATCAGAGGAGGTGGTCAGAGTTGCTGAAGGATTATGATATTACTATTATGTATCACCCGGGCAAGGCCAATGTGGTGGCGGATGCCTTGAGTCATCGGGCAGAGAGTTTGGGGAGTTTGGCATATTTACCAGCTTTAGAGAGGCCTACGGCGATGGATGTGCAGACCTTAGCCAACCAAATTGTGAGATTGGATCTTTCGGAGCCCAGTCGGGTGCTAGCTTGTGTGGTTTCCCGGTCTTCCTTATTTGACCGTATCAGGGAGCAGCAGTATGAAGACCCCTATTTGCTTGTTCTTAAGGACAAGGTTCAGCGTGGAGATGCCAGAGATGTGACCATCGGAGATGATGGGGTATTGAGGATGTAGGGACAGATTTGTGTGCCCAATGTTGATGAGCTTCGACAGTTGATTTTAGCAGATGCCCATAGTTCGCGGTATTCCATCCATCCGGGTGTCGCGAAGATGTATCAGGACTTGAGGTAGCACTATTGGTGGAGGTGGATGAAGAAAGATATAGTGGTCTATGTGTCTTGATGCCTCAACTGCCAGCAAGTGAAGTATGAGCACCAGCGATCGGGTGGGTTGCTTCAGCAGATAGAGATTCTGGAGTGGAAATGGGAGCGCATCACCATGGACTTTGTATCTAGACTCCCACGGGCCTTGAAGAAGTTTGATGCCATTTGGATTATTGTGGACCGGTTGACCAAGTCCACTCATTTCATTCCTGTATGTACCACATATTCATCGGAGCGGTTGGCGGAGATTTATATTCGGGAGATCGTCCGTCTGCATGGTATTCCAGTTTCTATTGTTTCATATAGAGGTACTCAGTTTACATCGCGGTTCTGGAGAGCCGTGCAGTAGGATCTAGGTACTCGGGTGGAGTTGAGCACAACCTTTCACCCCCAGACGGATGGACAGTCCGAGCGCACTATTCAGATTCTTGAGGATATGCTCTGTGCGTGTGTGATTGAGTTTGGAGGGTCTTGGGATCAATTCATGCCGTTAGCAGAGTTTGCCTACAACAACAGCTACCAGTCGAGCATCCACATGGCTCCTTATGAGGCTTTATATGGTAGATGGTGTCGATCTCTAGTTGGATGGTTTGAGCCGAGGGAGGCTCGGTTGTTAGGTACAGATTTGGTTCAGGAGCCCTTGGACAAGGTCAAGATCATTTAGGATAGGCTTCGTTCAGCTCACTCTAGGCATAAGAGTTATGCAGATCGCAAGGTTCGAGATGTAGCATTTATGGTTGGTGAGCAGGTATCGCCCCGAGTATCGCCTATGAAGGGCATGATGAGATTTGGGAAGAAGTGCAAGCTTAGCCCTAGGTACATTGGTCCATTTGAGATTCTTGATCGAGTGGGAGAGGTGGCTTATAGACTCGCATTGCCGCCTAGCTTATCAGCCGTGCATCAAGTTTTTCATGTATCCATGCTTCGGAGGTATCACGGCGATCCAGCCCACGTGTTAGATTTCACCACTGTCCAGTTGGACAAGGACTTGTCCTATGAGGAGGAGCTGGTAGCTATTCCAGACTAGCAGGTTCGTCAGTTGAGATCCAAGAGTTTTCCTTCTGTTCGTATCTAATGGAGAGGTCAGCCTCCTGAGGCATCAACCTGGGAGTCCGAGTCTGATATGCGGAGCCGCTATCATCATCTTTTTCCCGACTCAGGTACTTCTTTCTTTTGTTCGTTCGAGGACGAACGGTTGTTTTAGTGGTGGGGGATGTGACGACCCAAAGGGGTCATCACTTGTTTACCTACCCATTCTGTACTTCCGAGGCCTTGAAAACCTCATTTGGGGTTGCCTCAATTTGTGTGCACAGTTCGGGTGTGTAACCGGAAGGCTTTTTGGGTATTAAGTTGAATACATTTGACTCCAGTCAACTTTTTGGGTAAACGGACCCAGACCCATGATTTGACGGTCCCGGAGGGTCCGTAAGAAAATATAGGACTTAGGCGTATGCCCGGAATCGAATTCCGAGGTCCCAAGTCCGAGAAATGAATTTTTGTGCGTAATTATTTTTTGGAAATAATTAAGGAAATTAGAAATGAAATTTGATTAAAATACTATGGTATCGGGCCTGTATTTTGGTTTTGGCACCCGGTACAAGTCTGATATATGTTTTAAGAGCTTTCTGTAAAGTTTGGTTGAAAACGGACGTCGTTAGACGTATTTTGGACTTAAAATGGAAATTTGATATTTTATAAAAATTTGGAATAAATCATGAGTTTTGAGGCATGATTCGATGTATATGATGTTATTTTGGCGATTTGATCGCACGGATAAGTCCGTAGGATGTTTTTGAGGTTGTGTGCATATTTGGTTTGGAGCCTCGAGGGCTGGGGTGAGTTTTGGATAGGTGTCGGATTGCATTTTTGAACTTGTAAAAATCTGGTATAATTCCTTCTGTGATCTTCGCATTTGCGAAGATGAGCCTCGCAAATGCGAGCTATGCATCGCAATTGCGAAGCCTTGGGCCTGGGCAAATGATCGCAAATGCGATCCAATTCCTCGCAAACGCGAACGAGGGATTTTTGGGCACTAATCGCAAATGCGATCCTTGTGCTCGCAAAAGCGAAACTAGGCTGATCGCAAATGCGAACTTTATGTTCGCAAATGCGAAATCTGGCAGAATAGTAAGGGTTCGCAAATGCGAACCCAGCTTCGCAATTACCATATTTGGCCGGGGTCCGCAATTACCATATTAGTCGATTTTCCACCATTTTTCACCATTCTTTCAAGACCCAAACCCCATAGGCGATTTTTCAAGGACAAAACTTCTTCCAAATCATTTGTAAGTCGATTTTTACTTAATTCCTTCAATCAATTACATCATTTAACATGTTTTTCACTTAAAATCAATGAAATTCATGGGTGAAATTGGGACTTTGGGGTAGTACCTAGGATTTTCTAAAATTGGGGATTTGGACCTTGATTTGAGGTCCGATTTCGAAACAAACATATATTTGGGTTCATGGGGGAATGGGTAACCGAATTTTGGTTCGAACCTCGATTTTTGACCACGTTGGCCTGAGGGGCGTTTTGGTTATTTTACCTAAATTTGCGTCTTAGCTATAAATTAAATAGTAGAATTAGTTGCTTTAAATGTTATTTACAAGATGTAATTGAAATGAATAGATTTCGGCTATTTGGAGTCGGATACTCGTGGCAAAAGAGTGATTTCAAATTGATTTTTGGAGCCAGTTGAGGTAAGTGGCTTGTCTAACCTTGTGTGGGGGACCTTTCCCTTAGGATATGATATTTGGTAATTGAATGCCTTGTACGTGAGATGACGAGCGCGTACTTGAGCTAATTGTTGAAAAACCTGATTTTTACTTAAGATATTGGGACTGAGTTTCTTTCGAAATTGCTTTATTCTACTTGCAATTATAAACTGTGTTAGATTAGAAAGGCATGTTTGGTTGATTTAAATTGCCTATTTGCTTAAGTTGCCTTAACTGTACTACGTGAAGCATGTTAGGATAGTACTACCTATTGTTTGTATTCTCGTACTTCATTCTTGAATATCTTTTGGTTGTGGTTGTGCATTTACATTGGGACTACGGATGTGGGATTCCGGTAGCTCCCCCCCCCTTGTTTGTTTACTTTGGGACTACGGTTTAGATTCCCGGTAGATTCCCATGCACATTTACTTTGGGAATACAGGGTAGATTCCCGGTAGACCCCCCCCGCACATTTATAGTTGGACTATGGGACGGTATCCTGGGAGATTCTTTGGATATTCTCATATGATGGACTACGGGATGATATCCCGGGAGCTCCTCGGACAGTTGATGAAATGGACTACAGGACGGTATCCTGGGAGATCCTCGTTGTTGGTACTACTATCGAGCTGCTTCACTCTGTGTTACCTTATTCTCTGCGTGCTATTGTTGCTTCGTATATCTTGTCTTGTTTCATAATTTATTATTTATTTATGTTATTTTTATGTTGTTGCAAGGTTTATTATTATATTTTATCTAAGTGGGGCCCTGACCTTCCTCGTCACTACCCAACCGAGGTTAGGCTTGGCACTTACTGAGTACCGTTGTGGTGTACTCATGCCCTTCCTGCTCATGTTTTCATGTGCAGATCCAGGTACCCTCACTCAGGCACATTATCCTTGAGGCAGGAGAGCTACGGAGACTTCGAGGTACATCTCCAGCGTCCGCAGACCGAAGAGTCTCCTTCTTACTCTATCTTGTAGCGTTTAGACTTCTTTCGTACTTTGATGTAGACTTTTTTGGAGTTTAGAGCAGTGTATTACATTTTTATTAGCCTATGTTTCCCGTGAGTTTCCGGATTTTGGAATGATATTGTAGACTTCCGCGTTTGAGTTGTATATGCCAAGTGGCACTTATATACAGTTTTCCTCCTATTTTGCTTAGTTTAATTAATTGTTTCCGCAAGTTATATTATTTCTGCATTGTTAGGCTTACCTAGTCGTAGGAACTAGGTGCCATCACGACATGTTCACGGAGGGCAAACTGGGTTCGTGACACATTGCCGCGAAACACCTGTAGAATCTCATTATCTAGTAAACCTCCAAAGAACTAATCATATCCCTGCCATACTGATTCGGCCTACTACCAATCGATCCCACTTATCTGAGTTCCTATGATCTAACCTTCAACTCGATACTCGTTCTTGCTATAGCATCACAATTCCTCAACCCAGACTCACCACACGAGACCCAAGCAGAATACCACACAGTCTAAGGCTCACGACCCGCTGAATACTCTCTTAAATGTTTCCAAAAGCACCGCGTTCAAAATGCTTTACTTTGAAGAGACTTCCTGCGAATCTAAATCCGTTACCTTTACCTTCCGTACACTAATATATAGGATTCCATAATTAATATAGAAAATACCACAAGTCTTGACATCTTCCAATGAAAACTCAGTTTCTTGCCATATATACAACTTGAAGATACCCAACTGTTACATGTAAAATCTTGAACCCATTAAGAACCATTCTCGAGAGTTATCCACTCTACTCAAACTGCAATTAGCCTTACAAACAAACTAAACAACACATGCCTCATTAGCTCTCTGACATCGCAGATTATGACATTATTCCATCACAACCAAGCAATTCCTGCTCTATGCACCGAGCATCCTTTACCAACAACGACTCAAGTCATCCCGTGTTTCTCACACACCTGTGAAGCATCCTATAATGTCTGATAATAATTTTCCTTTACTCGATCCATCCTCGATCTCAATCTCCGTCGTCCATAACTGATTCACCCGAACGCCTCAAACTAAAACCAACATAGCACATAACCGTGCAATCAACCAGTCAATAGCAGACTCCCCCACAAACCTCGAAGCCATAGATCAAAACACACTCAATAACTCATAACGCATATACTCTCTTGCAGCCATAATACCATAGTGAGATTAAACTCGATCCTTCATAAGCTCGTGAAACATAGACCATCTGGTACCTTAAATCTCCTGCAAATCTCGCATTCACTCTCTCAATAGTTACACCCACTCTCTTAAGTGACCCAATTTAAATTACAACACATATCTTTCACTTGCAAATGAGATCTTCTAACAGACAACATAAAGATCGCACAAACTTTCGAACACTCCGCAGGAGATAACCCACTTGCTTCGCCTCGAACTAACCTTTCCGCATACCTCCCACCGTCATAAAACTTTACGCAATCACTTAGTCTTACTAAGTTTGAACTCATACCGCAACATGAAATTTACTTCACTCCCAACTGGCAAACATGAAAAGATTCTTCATACGCCCATAACTCGAGCTATACCTCGAATCAAAATGGAATTCAAGCACCTAATAGTTCTTCTATCCTCTAGCAGATCCTTCTCGTCATTTCCAAATCATATGGATACATCTTGCAGTACTAACATACTTACCACATAGTCATCCAGCCGTCACCTCCACTAATAGGGACACTATCGAACATATAAGTTCAAGATCATGTGCTCACACAATCAGCACCTCAGTGCTCAAGCTGTAGGCAAAAATCTGGCCTCAAGTCCTCCAGACTGGCCCAACATCAACTCACAGAGATCACATCTCACCCCTCTATCAGGGAATCATAAGCCATCGATGCACATCTGATACCGAGCACTCATGCACACATACGAACGCGTGGAAGAAATTCTAAGAGTTATATTTCAAGCTGAATTAAAGACGCACGATAAGAATTCGAGAATGTGAAGTTTTTCGTAAAGGTTCTGCAGCCTCTCGAGGATAAATACAGACATCTCCGTACCGATCCACGAGACTCTACCAAACCTGCTCATGACTTGTGAGACCTATGTAACCTAGGCTTTGATACCAACTTGTCATGACCCTAAACCCGAAGCAGGCCATGATGGCGCCTCTCATGAAGACAAGGTTAGCCAATCAAACACAATTCACTTCTTAAATAGTTAAAAAATATAAAGTAGTCTAAAATATGATTTAATAATACTAAGTAGCGGATAATATCAATAAAGTGCGGAAGTACAACCCAACACAGCCCTAACCGGGGTGTCACAAGTCACGAGCATCTACTAAGGACTAAAAATACAACTAAGTTCTGAAAGAGGCTAAATACAGTCCAAGGACATCAAGAGGGAGAAAAGCAGTGTTGCGGACATCGGCAACTACCTCGCTAAACTCCACTGACTCTGCCTCTGCTCAACCAATACCCGCTACCGGGTGCAAGAATACCTGAATCTACGCACAAGGTGCAGGGAGTAAAGTGAGTACTCCAACTCAGTGAGTAATAAAATTAAATGAAATCTGAGGTGTAAGAAATCACGTAAACCGTATCAACATGTTGTATAGAAGCATTGTAAAACCATTTAAGAAAGCAATGAAGCTGTGAAATCTCTTAAAAACATCTTAGCTCATTTCAAACTCCTTTAAAAATGACTTTTTCAATAGTTACGCAAATGAATGCAAGACAATTAGTGCAGATAGGCACAGAAAATCCGCCTGTCGGGCACAATACACAGTTAAACAAGTAAATGACAGTTAATTATGAAAGACAAACACTTAAAGGTTCGCCCCCGGACACAATGTCAACACTTCGCCCCTCGGACAATATCTTAGAACAATACCAGCCCCTTGGGCAATCACATAGAACAGTAGCAGCCCCTCGGGAAAACACATAGAATAATACTAGCCCCTCGAGATATATCTCACATCACAACGGGTACTTGCGCTCACTGGGGGTGTGCAGACTCCTGGAGGGGCCCCTTACGGCCCAAGCGCAATATCAATATCAAGCCACCTCGTGGAACACAATCTCAGGACCTCGGCCTCAAATCAATATCACTGTCTCCTCACAACATAGGCCCTCAGCCTTACTCAGTCAAAAATCATCACGAGCCACTCGAGAAATAGTAAAACAGTGTTTCTCAGCCCAAACATCATTTAAAAATTATTATTTAAGTATTAGAACTGAGTAAACATGGTTGAGTATGAAAATAATGGTAAATAGCATGACTGAGTTCACATATAAAGTCAAAACAGTGAGGAAATATCAATAATATCCCTGAAGGGTTCAAATAGTTGGCACGAAGCCCAAATATGACGACCAGTCCAAATTATGATGATAACAAATAAGCTTTAATCAAATACGCGGTAAAAGCATCAATCGGGATGGACCAAGTCACAATCCCCAATAGCAAACGACCCCACGCTCGTCATCAAGCGTGTGCCTTACCTCAATATAGCACTACGATGTGTAATCCGCAGTTTCAAACCCTCAGGATATAATTTACAATCATTACTCACCTCGATCTGGTCCAAACTCTAGCCCGCGATGCCTCGCCTGCACGAATCGACCTCTAGATGCTCCAAATCTAGCCACAATTAGTACATAATCATTAAAATATGCTAAGGGAGCGAAGCCCACTCGAAAATATCCAATTTAACATCAAAATCCTGAAATTGCTCAAACCCGGCCCCCGGCCCCACGCTTCGGAATTCGACGAAACTCACAAAATCTGACAACCCATTCAATCACAAGTCCAACTATACAAAAATTACTAAATTCTGATAACAATTCGGCTTCCAAATCTTCAAATCTTATTTTTATATCCCTAGGTCCAAATCCCCAATTTACACCTCAAAAACATGTAATCTAGTCGGATTATTCGATGATAATTCAATATTATAGAGTAGAAATGATCACAAGTGACTTATCTCAAGATTTCCCATGATTTCTTGCTCAAAAATCGCCCCAAGCCGTGTTCTTTCACAAAAAAAAAGGTCAAAATGAGCCGAAAAATGCAACAGCTTTAATAAACCTATTCTGGTTGCTAAAAGAGCCATTCCCGTTGCTAAAAGTGACAAATCTGGTCGCTAAAGGTGCGCACCAGATCCTGCTGCACCAGCAATATTTATTTTCACTAAAAAGGCTCTAACTCTACCATACGAACTCGGAATTCAATGATTCTTGTTCCTATGAGTCACAAATAATGATACAAACATAGTCCTTCAATCGAAACTCAATTCGGAGATCATTTGCTTAGTGCAATATTCATTTTGCTCGTTAAACAAGTAACCCATGATTTGCGTCAAAAACCCAATCGTGACTAGATAAAATTAGACCAAACTTTTCAGATCACTCCTAAAATTCATTATCAAAATTCCGGAAGTCTCAAAATCAAATTTCGATCTCTAGAACTAAAAATGGACCTTTGGATCATTACATGCTTATAATCAAAACGCCAAAATCTTCCAAAAACTCTTCCAAAACATATCCGAGCCTCATGGGACCCCGACAAAACATGCCAACACACCCCATAACATAATTCAAACTTGTTTCAACCTTCAGAACGCTCAAAACAACATCAAAATATCAAATCACCCTCGAATTCAAGCCTAAGAATTCTAAAACTTTCGAAATCCGAATTCGATCAAAAAGTCGACCAAACGGTGTCCAAATGACCTGAAATTTTGCAAACATATCACAAATGACATAACGAAGCTACAAAAACTCTCGAAATTTCATTCTGACCCTTGGATCAAAATCTCACCTATCAACCGGAATTCGCCAAAATATTAACTTTGCCAATTCAAGCCAAATCCTTTCACGGACTTCCAAAATGCATTCCGATCGCGCTCCTAAGTCATAAATCACCCAACGAAGCTATCCAAATCATAAAATTTTCAATCCGAGCTCATATACAAATAACTCAACTCTTAGTCAAACCTTTCAAATTCAAAGCTTTCAACTAAGACTGTTCCTTCAAATTCGTTCCGATTTTTCCTGAAAACCAAAACCAACGATCTACATCAGTCATAATACGTTACACGGGGCAAGTCATGCCCGGGAACTGGCGATCAAAGTGCAAAAGTTCAAAATGACCGGTCAGGCCGTTACATCCTCCCCCACTTAAACACATGTTCGTCCTCGAACGTACCCAGAGCTGTTCTAAAAGCCAACCAATCACTGAATAACCTTACCATGCATATAGCCGGGGGTGATCCCACATCACCCTATCTCATATAGGTCCGATAACACTTTTTAACTAAAATTACACAATCCAGTCTAGCTCATAAACCATAGAACCACATTTTCACTTCTGAAACCATCAATACGATCAAAACCTCACACTTATACTTCGAATAGACCCGAACTAGCTATAGTAACCGATGCCTGCAACCTCAAGTGCATTATCTGATATACCACGTACTCAAACCCATGTAGCGATAACTTCCATTCACACCAGCTGCACACAACACCCGAATACCGGTAGAAACCTCTTATTAACTAAAGTCTCATTCCAACACTTCCATATACTTCCAATGATAAATAAAACACGCAATAAATCATAACCATCTCTTAGATCAGTCATCCATAAGGTTACTTCTCCTTTGGCAAGGACCATAGCAAATTTCTTAATCGAACCTCGATATTTACCCATCAAACATGCTGAAATCGAATCCGTTTGTATTCATTACTGGCCCCAATGATCTCATCTACTCCAATAGAATTACTCTGGTGACATGACACACCAAGACAGGCTAAGGCCCCAACTTGCGCAGTCTGCGCACCAATAAGCAACAATCCGAACATACTCACATCATGAAACTGACTCAAACGAAATAGCCGTACCGAAAGCTCACCAATATCATCACATCACACGACCGAGAACCTGTCTTACATCATAGAAATAGAACACACAAATTTGACCCGCAAGGTCATATTTCCACAGAGCTTTGCTGCGACGCGCTGTCACACTTCCTTTTTTCACTACACCCCCGGGAAGAGTATAAAAAAGGGAGTTTTTCCAATTAAAGGACAATCGAAACGGGATTTATTTCAATTAAAATTCAGAGTCGCCACTTGGGATAATTTATGGTGTCCCAAGTCACCGGTTCAAATCCTAAATCGAGGAAAAGATTGACTCTGTATTATAGTCCGCGAACTAGAAATTCGGGTAAGGAATTCTGTTAACCCGGGAGAAGGTGTTAGGCATTCCCGAGTTCCGTGGTTCTAGCACGGTCGCTTAAATGTTATATTTGGCTTAATTATCTGATTTTAAACAATTATGAACCTATGTGCAAATTTTAGTTTTAACCGCATTTATTTATTTTTTTAGAGAAAAATTGCAACGTTATTAAAACACATCTCGAACCACGTTACATAAATACACCTGTGATTTTTGACATATTTTAACATTGTTGAGATTGAGATTTGGGTCACATAAAAGTGCATCTGAATTCAAAAGGGTAAAATTATTAAATAATGCGCCTAAAGCAACTACGCATTATTACCTTTGCGGGAAACCATGGAAATTTGCTAAATGGCACGTCCCAAGTTCTACATATTTTAACGAAATAATTAAAGGGGGCCATGCAATTTGTAAATTTTGTTTGGCGCGGCGTACCTCGTCTTAAATTTTTAAAGGCCGTATTGAAAGAGACTATTACTTTTCTATTAAAGATTGTCTCTAAAGCAACTTAATTAATTAGCACTATTGGTAAACTATTATTAAGAGCATTCAAGGAATTTGAGTCTGAAACTCAAATCCACACTCAAACAAGAGGAAAACATCTTAATTCAAAATGCTACTTAGCTTGGAAGGCCCAACATTGTACTATAAATTTGCACCAACCAAAAAAAAATTTCAGATCTTTAGCATAGTGGGCCTAAGAGATTAATCCAGAGGAAAAGCTTGTTTAAACTTAGCCTGCAGTGGCTATCCAAGTCTAGGCCTTAGAGTAAACCCGAATTTGAAGCAAACAAGGGCGTGGCTCATAACGTAGCAGACTCAAATGATTTGGTGGGATAGTGATATTACAACCCACTGTCATATGAATGGGCTCGTATTACATTTGGACTTTATGGCCCAGCTCATATTCAAGTTATAAGTATACTGATGGATCAACGTATTTACTTTCTGAAATTTTACCCTCTAAATATATAAAGTTAAACCTCATTTCACACAGAACTATTTTGAGCTAATACATGGACTGAAAGCAGGGAATGAGTCTACTGAAGTATTTAATTGCAAATAAATGGGCGAAATGTATAAATTCTAGAAATCTACAACTCTAGTTATGGCCTATAAAGCTGATTCTAACTAACATGACAATAAATGTGTATTATACTATTAGAGCTGGCATCATACACAGTATTTAAATGTACATGGCTTACACTATGCCTCAAAATTCATTATGCACAGTGTTTAACCATAGAATTAGGCAAAAAACTCCAGCCAACAGGGCTTGTAAATGAATAAAACATAGTTTAGCAGTTCAAGTTAATTACAGTGATGATTTAATCAAGTAATAAGGCTAATCGAACTGCCATGAACTAATGTATATAAATCAACAACAGGACCAACTTCATTTTATTTCCAGTTTTGAAAGCTACATCAAAGGATCCAGAACATGTACCTGGAAATGAAAAGCAAGAAGCAGGATAATCAGGAATCCACCAACATCAACAGGGCAGCAGAATCAACAGTTTAACCCCAGATTTTTAACCAGGAATTGCTTCCGCAGTAAGTAAAACTTCATAAATCACAAAGGAATTCAATGTAATAGTGATTCTAGGAAGTTTTTTTTCTGAAAGTTTTATCTCTCAATTTTTTGTATATCAGTGTATTCAACTCTAAAATCTCCCTATCTCTCTTTCTGTATTTCTGTTCTTACACTCTCAATGTGTATCTCTCAAACTCTTTCCTATTAATGTGTGTTCAAATAACTCTAAACTTTCATAGTATTCAAGACCTTTTCTCTGTGTTCTCAGTGTGTGTGTGTATTTTCAGAATCTGCACCAGAATGCTTATCCTTGATCCCTTTCCTCTCAATACTATCTAGTATCCCTCTCTTTACTTTGTCCCCCTGTCCTCTGTCCCAATGTTTGGTTTTATAGGCATATTAGAAGAAGGAAGACATTTTTCCAGAGCCAGGCTGCCCTGGCTTAAAATAAACCCGAGTGGCTGTCATTCCCACTTAGGACTGTCTAGGCATGGGGTCTTACATTTTATATTCTAAAGTTGTAGGATGTAGTGTATATCTACTGTACAGCAGACTGTCCATTCACTTTTCAGACAGCTGCTGTATTTGTTTAAGGATTTCTACATTCTTTGGGGGTTTTTTTCCCTTCTTTTAAGATTATTCTCTGAAACACTTGGTTGTATAACATGCTGTCCATTTCAATTTGGACAGTTGTTCTCTTATTTAAGAATGATTTCAGCATCCTTTTAAGGTTTGAAGTGTTTATTTAACCCTAGGTCTTAGGCTTAGCTGAGTTAGGTTCCTAGGATTAATTCTCATTCTTGTTCCTTAGTTTTCAATGTTATTTACTGATTCCACAATTATTTCATCAAACTGTTAAACCAAATAGGTCAGAGTGGAGTCAATTCATCCAAAATAGAAGACAGATTAAAGGATTGGAATATTCGAGCATGATTTATGAGGGTAAACTAAAACAGGATCAGTTCTAAGTTCTATATGTGCAAGTGACTCATCTAAATTCCCAAAGCTAGACTATATCATTTTGAGCATTTAAGCAAGAATCGATTTAAGCGTGTGAGTAAACCGAGTCAACATACTAGTCAATCACTCAAGACATGAATTAAGGCTATGAAACATACAAACACTAAAGGCAGTACAATGTGAAAATGGCTATTAGGTAATGAACCATATTCAGGTTTCGAGCTATACTAGCATATATAAATAGAAAGAAACGACAGAAGAAGGAACAATTTGTTCTAAAGGAAAAACTAAAATTAGTGATTAAACCTTAATCTTATTCGTGCTATGAACGGACAAAGGGTGTAGAACAAATAAAAAGACCAGAGGGGTACCCGTTTGAAGGGTTGAGTGAGCTTCGGCGGCTTGTCGGGGTTTGGCTGGACTCCGATGGGTTTGAAAATGGATCGAACCCTCATGAATCAACAGCTCTTATTGAGAGTTGTTGACTCATGTAGGTCCGAACCATTAATTATCTTTAAATAGACCGGTCCTCATTTTTAGGTTTTTCCAATTCTTGGATCCGGAATTACTCCAAATCGGTTGATTTTTCAGGGAAATAGGCTAGGGGAGGTGAAAGAGGAGACGACAGGGATCGTCTGGTGAAATTTTGGCGAGGTTTGCAGGTTGCTCTGCCAGCGTAGGTGATTTCCGACGGCGGAGACCGGCGAGGCTCGAGAGCCAGTCTCGAAGGGTCTAGGCAGGGTGTGTGAATGGGAGGGCTGGGTATCAAAAAGGTTACTATATTTTTTGGGGTATGGAATCTGGACCGTTGGATCGAAATGGATCAATGGCTCAGATCATTTGACTAAATAAGACGACGTCGTTTAGACGTCTTTGAGACCGGGTTGGTCTCTGATACAGACGGGTCGGATTACGGGTCGTTTTGCTGGGTTCGTTCTGGACCGTCGGATGTGAGGGAATGGACGGCTCAGATTAACCACCCTGAAACGGCATCGTTTCATTGATGTTGGAGATGGACTGGACCGTTCTATCTAATGAGATCGACGGTCCAGATCGAGTGTGACAAAACGATGTCGTTTGGATGGCTTAAATCAAATTGGACCGGATGGGGGGAGGGGTAATTTGGGCTGCGTAAGGGGTATATTGTGGTTTGGGACTGGGCGAACAGTGCCCGACAGACCAAACCTGGTTTTTCCCTTTTGTTTTTTTTTTCAAACTTTCCCAATTTTCTTTTAATTTATAATAAAAAATAATAATCACCTAAATTAACTCCTAATCCAAATTAATCCTAAAACACTAGTTAACTAATAATAATTACCACACACAATTAAGTACCAAATTAAAAGAAAACATAAAATTCGACATTAATTACTAAAAAATGCAAAAGATACATTATTTTTGTGATTATTTTCCATTTCTATAAAACACTTAATTATTAATTATTTCCAACATGTCTAATTAAAATGTAAATACTCTTGCAACATATTTTTGTATTTCCTTACTAATTAATCAAATAAAATGCACACACACGAGTGCAAATGATAACCAAAAATACCACAAAATTCACAAAGTTGCACACAACGAAAAATTATTTTATTTTGATTTCTTTGGGAGTGATTCGAGTGAGGCAAAAATCACGTCCTCACAGCTGCCCCTCTTTGTCTGGAAATACGAAAAGTTTTCGGGCAAAGATAAAGTGAGCGGATACAAGCGATTTTTGCCCGTTTGGATACTCCGTGGGAAGCATTTTTGAAAGATTTCGACCGAACCTCTGCTTCAATGGTTTCCTACATATCCCTTTCTAAAAGGGAATCAGGTCAATGTAGTTTGGGAAGTTTTGGTAGCTGGGACTACCATGAAGCTGTGTTTACTGTTGTTGTTGCTGCTGCTACTACTTGCAGACCCATTATTACACCATGCTAAAGAAAAATAAGAGGCTAGACTAAACTATAGCCTGTGAATTACAAAGACTCCTTCTTGGACTTGTTCTGCGACCGTTGTTGCCTTGTCGACTTGTATTTCTCTACAGCATTTCTTTTGTTGCTGTCTTGTACGGACTTCCTGACTTGAACTGTATTTCTCCGCTCTCTAGGCGAGTAACTTATTGCTAATCCTTTAAATGTATTCTCTTGATTATCGTCGTCTTCCTCTGTTCTCCAGGCTGGCTCCTGACTTCGAAACTTAAATGTATTCCTTTATTTTCCAGGCGGGCTCCTGACTTCTTGACTTTAATTTGTTCCTCTGTTCTCCAGGCGGGCTCCTGACCTGAAAACTTGAATGTATTCCTCTATTCTCCAAGCGGGCTCCTAACTTTTGACTTTGAAAGGTACACCTCTATTCTCCAGGCGGGCTCCTAACTTTTTTACTTTAATTGTATTCCTCTATTCTCCAGGCGAGCTCCTGACTTCTTGGCTTTAATTGTATTCCTCTATTCTCTAGGCGGGCTCTTGACTTCTTTACTTTAATTGTATTTCTCTGTACTCCAGGCGGGCTCCTGACTTTGTTAATTGTATTCCTCTATTCTCCAGGCGGGCTCCTGACTTCAAAACAATTGAAACGGTACACCTCTGCTCTCCAGGCGGGCTCCTGACTTTTCAAACTTTTAAAGGTATGCCTCTATTCTCCAGGCGGGATCCTGACTTCAAAACAATTGAAACGGTACACCTCTGTTCTCCAGGCGGGCTCCTGACTGCTAAAATCTAAAATGTATGCCTCTGTTCTCCAGGCGGGCTCCTGACTTTTGAAACTTTTAAAGGTATGCCTCTGTTCTCCAGGCGGGCTCCTGACTTCTTTAATTGTATTCCTCTATTCTCCAGGCGGGCTTCTGACTTCTTTACTTTAATTGTATTCCTCTGTTCTCCAGGCGGGCTCCTGACTTCTTTAATTGTATTCCTCTATTATCCAGGCGGGTTCCTGACTTCAAAACAATTGACCAAACGAAAGGAAATTTTTCTGCCCCAGTTTGATAACTGAGTGCATCTGTTTGATGCTTGCCTTTCCTTACGGTGGGTTTCTCCGGAACAACCAAGATTTTCTGCCCCTGTTTCAGCCAAAGAAAAATCTCGTTAGTTTAAATGTGGTGCTGGTCGTGATACTCTTGCTGGGGATGGTTTCCCCCTTGTTAATTTCCATGTTCTTCCTTGTTCGACTGCCTTGAACTTGGTCGAGACTTTCCAATACTCCGACTACTTCCTTATCCGTAAACTTTCCAACTGTTGCCTTCCCCTTTTTTGGATTCTTATCCGATCCCATATTTTCACAGAATCTTCAACACTTTATCATTTGGTTTATTAATGACGCCTCTTACGTCCCATCACCTTTCTCTTCGGCCGATCCCAGCCCCCACTTTATTTTGCACTACTTTGGAATCTGGCAGTAAACTCTGAAAATCTTTCTTATTTGTTAAAAACAGACTATCATTGAAAAATTCTTAGCCAAAAGAAATGAAATATGATGACTTCAGAAGATGAATAACGAAGAAGCTCTCTCTTTTTTTTTTTGGACTTCTCTCGGCTTACATCTCCTTACAGTGCCCTTGCGGGTTTTCGCTAATAAGACTCTCTCATTTTTCATTTTTCTCGCTTAAAACTGGAGTATTGACCCTGGTATGCATTATCTATACTTGTTTGACTTGGTACCTCTCAAAGACTGATCGGGAGGTCTTTCTTTGGATGTTAACATGGATTCTTGGATAGGTTTGGAAAGAAAAAGGGTATCAAAAAGTTCAAACCAAATCCAAGGGATTAGAATTACAACTTTTGGAATCAACTTTCTCATTACAAACCCAACTTCTGCCCCAGTTTTCATGTTTGGGGATCTTTCGAGTTTTATTTCCCTATGACCTAGCTGTGAAGCTGCCTACGTATCCTCTTTGTGGAATCAGGTCAAACGTAATTCACCATAATACCTTGTTGTTACAGCTTTTCTTTTCATTTATTATTATTTTTCCTTTTCTGTTTTCTTTTCTTTATTTTTCCTTTTTCTTTTCTTTCTTCCTGGTTATTGATTCCAAAAGAGGGGTACGAAATAAAATAAATAAGGCTCAAAAAAGTGAACAAAGGGTAAAGTGTTTAGATAGCGGAACAAATTACCTTCGTCATTCCAACCTTGGAGGTAATGCCAAGTACCAACAATTAATGACTACACTAAAGAAATCATACATAATATCTCTTGACTGCATCAGAATTAATAGCCATATCTATGCATTTTCCTTCAATATCTGTTAAACATAAAGTGCCATTGGACAATACTCTGGTTACAATGAACGGTCCTTGCCAGTTCGGGGCGAACTTTCCCTTTGCTTCAACCTGATGTGGAAAGATCCGTTTCAACACTTGCTACCACACTTTAAACTTCCTAGGATGCACCTTCTTGTTATACGCTCTTTCCATCCTCTTTTGATACAATTGGCCATGACATACTGCTGCCAATCTTTTTTCATCAATTAAACTCAATTGCTCCAAACGGGTTTTGACCCACTCATCATCATCAATCTCCGCCTCGATGATAATCCGAAGAGACAGGATTTCAACTTCCGCAGGGATCACTGCTTCAGTGCCGTATACCAACAAGTAAGGAGTTGCACCTACTGAAGTACGAACAGTGGTGCGATAACCCAACAACGCAAATGGTAACTTCTCATACCATTGCCTGGAACTTTCTACCATTTTCCTCAGTATTTTCTTTATATTCTTGTTAGCTGCCTCAACTGCTCCATTTGCCTTAGGACGATACGGGGTGAAATTGCGACGTGAAATCTTAAACTGCTGACAAACTTCTTTCATCAAATTGCTGTTAATATTAGCACCATTATCTGTGATGATTACCTTTGAGATTCCAAATCGACAAATGATATTGGAGTGTACAAAATCAACCACCGCCTTCTTGGTTACAGACTTGAAAGTTTTAGCCTCAACCCATTTGGTGAAATAATCAATGGCCACCAGAATGAACCTGTGCCCGTTGGATGCTGTTGGATCAATGGGCCCAATGACGTCCATGCCCCAAGTAATGAAGGGACACGGTGCCGATATTGTGTGCAATTTCGATGGCGGGGAATGAATCAAATCCCCGTGTATCTGACATTGATGACATTTGCGCATAAAACTGATACAATCTCTCTCCATAGTGAGCCAATAATACCTTGCTCGAAGGATCTTCTTCGCCAATATATATCCGCTCATGTGCGGCCCGCAAACTCCAGAATGTACTTCCGTCATAACTGTCGTAGCTTGTTTAGCATCTATGCATCTTAAAAATCCGAGATCGGGTGTTCTTTTATATAACACTCCTCCACTGAGGAAAAATCCACTTGCCAACCTTCGAATTGCTCTCTTTTGATCTCCTGTGGCTTGAACCGGGTATATCCCCATTCTGAGGTACTCCTTGACATCATGGAACCATGGTTCGCCATCAAGTTCCTCTTCCACCATATTACAATAAGCATGCTGATCACGAACTTGGATATGCAACAGATCGACATGAACTTTGTCTGGATGATGCAACATTGATGCTAAGGTAGCCAAAGCATCGGTAACCTCATTATGGACTCTTGGGATATGCCTAAACTCCACTGCTCAAAATCGTTGACACAGATCATGCAAATATTGTCGATACGGTATGAGCTTCAAATCCCGTGTTTCCCATTTTCCTTGAATCTGATGTACCTGGAGGTCCGAGTCTCCCAAGACCAAAACGTCCTGGACATCCATGTCCGTCGCTAACCGTAAACCCAAAATGCATGCCTCATACTCAGCCATGTTGTTGGTACAATAAAATCGAAGTTGAGCCGTAACAAGATAGTGGTGCCCTGTTTCAGAAATAAGTACAGCTCCTATTCCAACTCCTTTCATATTTGCAGCCCCATCAAAGAAAAGTTTCCAACCGGGCTTTTTAGTCAGTTCCAACTCGTCAATATGCATCACTTCTTCATCAGTAAAGTATGTCCTCAATGGTTCGTATTCTTCATCGACCGAATTCTCGGCCAAGTGATCGGCCAGTGCTTGGGCTTTCATTGCAGTCCTCGTCACATAGACGATGTCAAATTCTGTGAGTAATATTTGCCATTTCGCCAGTCTCCCTGTGGGCATAGGCTTTTGAAAAATGTACTTCAACGAATCCAAGCGTGAGATGAGGTAAGTAGTATAGGACGACAGATAGTGCTTCAATTTCTGTGCCACCAAAGTCAAGGCGCAACATGTCTTCTCAAGATGAGTGTACTTAACCTCATAAGCCATAAACTTCTTGCTGAGATAATAGATGGCTTGCTCTTTCCTGCCGGTGATGTCATACTGCTCCAGTACGCAGCCAAATGAATTCTCCAGGACCGTCAAATAAAGAATCAACGATCTTCCTGGTTTAGGCGGAACCAATACCAGTGGGTTTGACAAATACCCCTTTATCTTGTCAAACGCTTCCTGACATTCCTCAGTCCATTCGATCGTAGCGTCCTTCTTCAACAATCTGAAAATAGGCTCACAGGTTGCCGTGAGCTGAGCGATAAATCTGCTGATATAATTCAACCATCCCAACAGACTCATCACTTCGGTCTTGTTCTCCGGAGGTGGCAATTCTTGGATGGCCTTGATCTTCGACGGATCCAACTCGATGCATCGTCGACTGACTATAAATCCCAACAGCTTTCTGGACGGAACACCAAATGCACACTTGGTAGGGTTGAGTTTAATGTCGTACCTGCGAAGCCTCTGAAAGAATTTCCTCAAATCTCCGACATGGTCGGCTTGCTGCTTTGATTTGATGATCACATCATCCACATATACCTCAATCTCCTTGTGAATCATATCATGGAACACAGTGGTCATTTCTCACATGTATGTTGCCCCAGCGTTCTTCAGACCAAATGGCATTACTCTGTAGCAATAAGTTCCCCACGGCGTGATAAATGCCGTCTTCTCTGCATCTTCTTCATCCATCAGGATCTGATGATACCCGGCATAGCAATCCACAAAAGATCCAATCTCATGTTTTGCACAATTGTCAATCAAAATGTGGATATTGGGCAGTGGGAAGTTATCCTTTGGGCTTGCTTTGTTGAGATTGCGATAGTCAACACACACTCTAATTTTCCCATCCTTCTTTGGCACCGGCACAACATTAGCCAACCAGTCAGGGTATCGAGTGACCCGAATAACCTTTGCATCTAGATGTTTGGTTATTTCTTCCTTAATCTTCACACTCATATCGGTTTTGAATTTCCTCAATTTTTGCTTGACAGGAGGGAATGCCGGGTCAGTGGGCAATTTGTGAACCACTAAATCGGTGCTTAAACCCGACATGTCGTCATATGACCATGCAAAAACGTCTTTGAATTAAATAATTGTTTTGATTAATTCAATATGGACGTTTATTTTGGTTTCCCTGATGTTATCTATGTCTCCTAGATTGATGGCTTCTATATCATTTAAGTTGGGCCTGGGTTTTCCTTCGAATTGACTTAGTTCCCTACTAATCTCTTCGAAAGCTTCATCCTCATCGTATTCCGACTCATAATCTACTTCTTGCACTATTATTTTGGAGTCAGATCAATTTTCTAGACCGGGTTGAGGATTCCTTATGCGTGCCATGTCATTAGGACCAGTATAAAGAGAACTGTACAGAAAGGAAAAGAAGAAACAAAAATTAAAATCAAAATAAGGAATAATGAAGAAATTTTCATTTTATTAAAGTACGGGATAACAAGGTTTTGCACACTTTGACCAAAATAAAGAGAATAAAAAATCTGGATTACAACCCTGGAATAATCCAGACAAAGAAAGAAAATCAGATACAACTACCAAGACTCCCTCCGAGTGGGAAGAGGAGTAGCCCTCCAATTATTGACTTTGGCCCGTGATCCGACGAATTGCACATCTGTCTTGCTTGAACCTTCCCCAACTTCTACCATGTTAACCTCGGCGAATAACCTTTCGAACCCTTTATCCAAATCTCCATTAGCACCAATCAGTGACCCGGGAACTTTTGACAACAGCTGCTTTCTAATACCAGGCCTGACGAAAGATCTGGACAGACGCGAGATTGGCTTTGGCAAGACCCATGCATTTTTCTTCATTTTGCGGGCACGTCTCACATCTGCCGCGGTGGGTTTAAACCCCAAACCAAAAGTATCCAAATTATTTGGAAGAGAAACTGGTTGCACGATGCCTTGAAGAGCAGCACCCAAACCTTTACCTTCTATGAAACCATTCTTTAACATTTCGGAAGCTACCATGACAGTTGCAGTCGTTACCCTAAGAACCGGGATGCTTTTCCCCTCTGGGACCTTTTTTACTGGTACTGTCTCGGGGACTTGATATACCCACGGCCCCTGGTCGTCTTCCACTTCGATGAAGGGTACAACGGCGTCACCCAGGGCACACATATTATCTTCACCGTGCACCACAATCTCCTGTCTATCCCACTCGAATTTAACCACTTGATGCAACGTAGATGGCACTGCCTTGGCGGCGTGGATCCAAGGTCGCCCCAACAAAAGGTTATAAGAGACCGCCATATCTAGCACTTGAAACTCCATGGTGAACTCCACGGGCCCTATTGTCAATTCTAGTATTATGTCACCCACAGAATCTTTGCCTCCGCCGTCGAATCCTCGTACACAGACACTGTTCTTACGAATTCTATCATCATCGACCTTTAGCTTATTCAATGTGGAAAGAGGACATATATTTGCACTGGACCCGTTGTCAACCAGAACTTGCGTGACCACAAAGTCTTCGCATTTCACCGTCAGATAAAGGGCCCTGTTGTGTTCTGTGCCCTCCAAAGGCAATTCATCGTCTGAGAAAGTAACCCTGTTTACCTTAAAGATTTTATTTGCTATCTTCTCCAGGTGATTCACTAAAATCTTGTCAGGGACGTGGGCCTCATTCAATATTTTCAGCAGCGCCGGGCGGTGCTCATCTGAGTGGATCAGCAATGAGAGCAGTGCGATTTGGGCTGGTGTCTTCTTCAATTGTTCTACAATAGAGTAATCATGTATTTTCATTTTCCTCAAGAATTCTTCCGCTTCTTCTGTCACAGCTTTCTTTGCCAATACCGGGTTATCTTTGGGAATTTTGGCTTTTCTCAACTCTTCAGGGGCAAAACACCTCCCTGAACGTGTGAGACCCTGAGCTTCACAAACCTCTTCCCTGATTTCCTTCCCTTTATATGTCACCACCACCTGTTCATAATTCCAAGGGACAGCTTTGCTGTTGGTCACTGGCAGCTGAGTTATCGGTTTTATAATAACAGGCTCTATGCGAGCACCATTCACTACTACAACAGGTTTACTTGCAACCCCCAATACCACCACTCTTGCTTGTTTTGGCTTCACTGCAATAATGCTCGATGCCCCTCTTTTGGATACCACAACTGGCTTGCCTTGGACCACCGACTTCCCACTGGTTACCTTCTCTTTTGAACCGGTCTCGTTGGAAGGGATCATCATTACTATCTACGAGGGTTTCTTCGGTTCCCCTCCCTTGTGTATCAACTCGATCATTTGGGCCTCATGGTGAGCCGATAACGGATTCTAGTTGATATTCGGTGCCTCCGAGGATTGAACAACGATCAGGTGAGTATCGATGAGCTCTTGCACAGCTATTTTCAGTTTCCAACACTTCTCTGTATCATGCCCGGGGGCCCCTGAACAGTACTCACAACTTACTGAGTGGTCAAGGTTCCTTGGAGGAGGGTTTGGCAACTTAGCCTCAATTGGATTCAACATGCTCAACTGCCTCAGCCTATGGAATAAACCGGTATATGATTCTCCCAGTGGAGTGAAAGCCTTCTATTTCTGTGCCCTCTCATTCCTGAAGCCTTGGTTGAGTCGGAAACCTATTCTGGTGGGATTTTGGTAGGCTCTTGGGGGTGGGTAGGTGTTTTGTGGAGCTAGATATGGATTTTGTGGATTCGGCACACACCATTGTACGTGAGCCGGTGTTTGGGTATAGGCTTGTGCATGATGGACGAAAAAGTGGGGATCGGGTGGTGGGTAATAATGATGTGGAGGGTTATATGGAGTGTGGGAGTAATCTTGGTGGTGGGGTGGGGGTTGGTTATAGTAGGGTGAGGGGCTTCTGGATCCGAACCAGGCTCTGGACTCAACCGTCGTAACATCTTCTTTCTTCTTCTTCCCGAGCACACCCCCGGTGTCGCCCTGGATTGCTTGAGTGGTTGCTTTGATTGCCGAGTAACTCATGATCTTGTTGGACTTAAGTCCTTCCTCGATCATGCCGCCCATTTTCACAACCTCATTGAAAGACTTGCCAATCGCCATCACCAAGTGACTGAAATAAGTCGGCTCCAAAGTTTGCAGAAAGTAATCAACTATCTCTCCTTCTTTCATTGGAGGGTCGACCCTTGCAGCTTGTTCCCTCCAACAGAAACCGTATTCCCTGAAACTCTCTCTGGGTTTTTTCTCCAGTTTTATAAATGACAGACGATCTGGAATGATTTGTAGATTGTACTGGAAGTGGCCGGCGAATGCTTGTGCCAAGTCATCCCAGGTGTACCACCTACCATGGTCCTGTCGTGTATACCATTCTAATGCAGACCCGCTCAAAATCTGGCTGAAGTACGCCATTAGTAACTCATCCTTTCTACCCGCCCCTCTTATTTTGCTGCAAAATCCTTGCAAATGTGCCACCAGATCACCATGCCCATCATATAGATCGAACTTAGGCATCTTGAACCCTGCTGGTAGCTGAACATTTGGGAACAAACATAAATCCTTATACGCCACACTGACTTGGCCACAAAAACCTTGCATATTCCTGAAATATTGCTCCAGGCTTTTTACTTTTCGAAACATTTCTTCCTGCTCCGGATTCTTGGGTTGCTTTTCCGATTCTACGGAGATACCAAGTTGAGGATGGTAAGGATACGCTTCAGGTTCTTTGAAGGTGGGTTCGGTAGGGTAGTATTGATTATCCTGCGTTTGGAATATAGGCTCACTGGAAGACCTGTGGAGTGGGGCTGGTGCAGGCGCTACAAAGACAGGGGTAATTGGTGGAGGGTATGGATTTTTCTTTGGAGTTTGTGGTGTTTGAGAGGTAGTTCCCTGATGATGTTGAAAATTTGGGGATAAGTCTGAAACAAGATACTCCGGAGATTGGGCGGGTATGGGGAGGAAAGTAGGGTTAGCAGGATAGGCTGGTGGTGGCTTACCCCTCGTCCAGGCCTGGTACATCTCAGCCATTTGCTGTTTCAACTTGTACATCTCATCTATCATCGCTTGCACATCTACCTCTTCCACCTCAGTGCTTTTTTCTCTATCGGGTCTAGATATGATCACTGGTATTGGTCCCTTCGATCTAGTTTGATAATGGTAATGTGCCAGTATGCTCTAGATAAACTAACTGCTTGAATTCTCTGGACAAGCAACAAACTTGTTAGTTTTTTAGAGTGTGACATATATGCAATCGCATGTTGGGATGCAATGCACCTAGGCAGTTAACCATTTTCTATCATGCATCTGCTTCAGTTGTGTGTGTCATTCCGGCCTTTCACAACTGTGCCCCTTTTTAAACATCTCTCAAACTTTCCCTTATTTTGGTTTTTCCCTTTCTTTTCTTTTCCTTTTTTAGTGGAGGTCGAATCTGATGTGGATTGCCTATATATCATGTCCCCGCATGAATCAGACCGTGCGTAGTTCGGGCCGATGTAAAAATACATAGCAAAATATTTTTTCACACAAACAACTGCTTTTATTATAACACTTGAAAAAAGGTTTACAAACTTTAAATAGAGGATCAAAGCAAAACTTAAAAGACTGACTGACAAAAGGGTACAGACTCAAAATAAAGATTAAGAATGCATTAATGCTTTAAAATTTCCCGGGGCTCGCGAGGCCTCATTCGTCCTTGTCGCGTGCCTTTGTGCTAGATCCCTTTGAAGCCTCTCCAGATCGTTCATTATTTGCTTGACGAAAGTCATTACTGCCGCAAAAAAGGTGGTACAGGTCATGTCCTCGCACACTCGGCATTTTGCGGTAATGTAACGTGCGATGTCTCTGACCCCCTCACTAATCCTGTTCTTTTCCTACAACAACCGTCCTATCTGTTGATCCTGGGTTTCCAGCACTCGAGAGTTATGAAAGAGTTGTTCTTGAAACTTATGCATTTGTTCCTCCATTCATGCCATCAGGTCGTAACAGCGTTTCCTATCTGCTCTGTAATCTCTAGCTTGCTTGAATACCCTGTCTTCGAGAGTGGCTATTGTTCCTCTCAGGATAGTGATTCTTCCCTCATAATATCTCTTCATCTACTGCATATAAAGTGCTCGCTCTTTCGCGCCCTTTGCCCATCTGGCCCGGATCCTTGCCAAGCTAGCTTCAGATCTCTCCAAGTCCTCCTGGCATTCGCGGGCTTTCCCTTTCAATTCATTTATGAGTTTTTGATCAGCCCGGCTTCTTTCTGGTTTTCTGACAACTATTCTCATTTTTCGGATACGAGCTTTAAGGGCCTCATTTTCTTGGATTAGCTTCTTCTTTTTCCCCTCATCTGCAGTGGCTTGAACATCCTTTTCAAACTGAAGATCCACGGCTTGCTCTCCAGTTTGCCTATTGTAGCCCTGTACTCGTGTTCCTTATCCAACCAAGCCCATGGTTCTTGTGATGCCTCAACGAATTCCTAAATGTGAGGTTTTTTGGTTGGCCGCTCTGGTTCATCCCTTGTAATGTTCTTCTTTCTGTACTAGGTAAGATAGGCGGGTGAGACTTCGCCTCCAGATAGGTCACGTACTCGAGTGCTTGCCATCAAATACTGGCACTCATTCCAAATAGAATGAACTGTTTCTTCATGAAATTGGCCGTCGGGGCTAACCTCGACTGCATAAATACTGAGATCTTCATTTGGATGTATCACCTGACACCTTCCTAATTGTCTCATCACCCGGTAGGGAGCATAAGGCTGAATACCTCGGAGTCCCATTAGGAGGAAGTAAGGACCAGTGGCGGGCATGTACACAATTTCTTCAACAGGAAGCCAACCCAATGTCTAATCTATTTGCACCGCAGTGATGGAACGGAGGCGGGATACCCAGTCTCCAAACCCTTCTGGCAATCTGAATCCTGAAACCCTCATGTCGAACTTTTCAATGCAGCTCTTATCTGTAGATCCATAGCTCATATACTGAGGGTGATGACACAAAAGCTCGATCATCCACATCTGTAATAGTAAATTGCACCCCTCGAAGAAATCTGCCCCTGCTTTACAAGTTGTGAGAGCTCGGTATATCTCAGATACTATCATAAGGGAAAGAGTGCTCTTGGTGTTGGTAATTAGGACTTTGACGACTCCAGCCACCCTCAAATCAATATTCCCGTCTTTCCGGGGAAACACCACAAGGCCTAAGAATGCCACCATGAAGGCGAAACACCTATGTTCATCCCATTTTGTCTGATTCCCTTTACTACAAACCCCACTTTCTGGATCGTTGAGCCCTCCTATATACCCGTACCTCTGGTATATGAAACGTAGAGTGGAAAAAACCCCATCCAACTCAGAGTATGGGACTCCCTTGCTTATCTTTAGCAGATCCATAAATTTGTGCGAATTAACGGCTCTTGGAGCGATCAAATATTTGTGCCCCAGACATTTAGTGATGTCCATATAACCTGCTATCTCCTCCAAGGTTGGGGTGATTTCAAAATTCGAGAAGTGAAATACGTTATGGGCCGGGTCCCAAAACGTAACGAAAGCCTTTATGATATCTGTCACACCTCTTTTTTACGGCGCTTACATACTCCCGGCGATAAGGGATATAAAAGGATAAAAGAGTTTTTCCAATTAAAGGACGGTCGGAACGGGATTAGCTATTTAAATTTTTCAGAGTCGCCACTTGAG
>MU680802.1:14253-32321 GCA_026770625.1 Nicotiana glauca | reverse complement strand
GGGGGGGGGAGTACAAGGGTACATGGCTATTACATCCGAGAAGTATATTCCCCTCTTGATATCCATGATAGAAAATTCAAAAGAATCAAATTCAATTGTACAATTATTATCAAAAATAATTTTTCAAACACTAAGCAAATTGCCTGAGAGAGTTGAAACAATTAAAACATTAGCTAAAGAAAATTTAAATGATGGAGTGAAAAGAATATCCTTACTAATAAAGGTTATAGGAAGCTAAGTACCTACCACAATCCAAAATCCCACCTTAAGGATCGTGAAGGACTAGGTAAGTCTATCACATACTGAGAGTATACAGATATAACCAACTTAATTCAAAACATTAAATGTATATTGAAACAACACAGTTGAACTGAATAACAGTCATACAATCCAAAAACTAGGCGTATAAAGTCATAAGCTTTAGTGATTTCACAAAAAATCTCTAAATACATTATTGTTGTGTAGTGAAAATAAATAGTAGTAATGAAAAACAAAAGAAGGTGACTCCGAGGCCATGGCAGGTATACCTTGAAGTCTCCGTAGCCAATAGCAAGCAGCTAACTAATGCCCCACACGCTCCAAAGTGCGTGGATCTGCAAAAAAATATCCAGAAGCTTAGCATGAGTACACCACAATCGGTAACCAGTAAGTATCAAGACTAATCATAGTGGAATAGTGATTAGGTACAAGTCAAGATACCTACTAGACATAATAACCTGTGCAAAGTATTAATATAAAGCTAATAGAGGAACAAATATCAATATAAAGCTAAACAAGTAATAATAACAATAACGCTAGAAATGGAAAGTAGATGCAACAAATAGCAACAATGAGTAAATAGGTGATAACGCAACAAAGTAATCAGAACACAGTTGAAGTGCCAGCGAAACAAATAAAGGGAAGCCAATGACAACCAAATAATCAAATTGTTCTATCACAAGCTTTACAACTACAATCATCATGAGGTACCACATCACATACTCATGAATCATAAATCCCAATTCACCAAATCATATACACATGGCACTCGTGCCCACATTATTAATCACAACCGCATGGACAAACTCACGTGCCAATATCATTATCCGCCCGACATTGCCACATGATCACGATCACAAACCATCTGGCGTGGTCACATGCTCAATATTACAATCTATCCAGCATGATCAGTAGCTCAATATCACCAATCTCCAGCGTGGTCACAGGCCATCGGTCCAACCATATCGTAGAGAAAACATAAATATAAGAAGGGGTGTACTTGGTCAGTGAAAATCAAGTATCATACTCCTAGACTGGTTGAAACGACATATTACGGTGCATGCATGTGCAGAGTGTACTACCACAATTCAAGTCAACAAGTAATATTAGTGACACCAAGTAACACTTTAGAAACAACACAACAAATCATGTAATATGTATGATAGGAACAAGAAAGTCACACCACCAAATGAATATCAACAATAATATGCCCCCACACCCTCACATTTTATCGCTGATATAGCTACTATTTTCTCTCTGCGTTGATAATATTATAATAGCCATCCTTATCGCTCCGCCCAGACACTATATCGATAGCCATCTGTATCACTTCGTCCTAACAATAACACAATGGCCACACATATCGATTCGCCCAGACAATATATCAATAGCCATATGTATTTCTCCATCCAGGCAATATATCAAAATCCACCCGTATCGCTTCGCAAAATCAAAAATAGTTAAAGGCCACCTCTACTCCACACAACAACAATCAAACCCACAACATGTCCATAGTTACCACAATATGAACAAAACAATAATACCTATATCACAATAAATGCATAACCCATGGCTCAACAATAATGTATACAAGAGTCTCCACAACAACACAAAATGAAAGAACAAACCAACAATAAGAAATATAGCATGTGATAACACTTCAATAAAATGCGTAAGAATAAACTCAACAATGGAAGATATAACAAGCAGTAACGACCTCAATGGAATGCATGTAAGAGTAAACTCGACAATGAAAGATAGAATGCAATATGACAACTTCAATTAAATGCATATAAGAAACCTAGGAGTCAAAATCAGTCAGTTTTCATATAAGACCAGATACACACTCGTCACCTCGTGTACACGTCTTTCACATAGCATATATAATATATTTAGATCAAATCCTACAGGGTAGTTTCCTCCATACAAAGTTAGGTAAAATAATTATCTCAAAGAATCTAAATTAATAATCTAGCCCTTCCTATGTGAAATAACCTCCAGACGACCCAAATTTTGCCAAAATAACTTAACATTATAAATATAAGTCATAGAAAATAATTTCAGATAATAAAGCTTCGATCTTGAACAAGAATAAAAAAGTCAACCCAAAAAGTCAACTCCGGGCCCGCACCTCAAAAATCGCCAAAACTCATAAAATCCGGACACAGTTTCAGATATGAGTCCAACCATACGAAAATCATCGAATTTCAACCTCAAATCAGCCTTCAAATCATTAATTTATGTTTTAGAAAAGTTTTTATAAAAATCTCCAATTTTTCCAATTAAAATCACTAATTAAATGATAAAAACTAAGATGGAATGATGAGATATAACTATATCCAAGTCAAGAATACTTACCCCAATCCAAATTGTAAAACTTTCCTCCAAAATCACCCAAAATCGAGCTCTCTAACTCAAAAGGTAACAAAATAACAAAACCCTCGAAATAGAGTACTTTATACATTCTACCAATGGTTATCTTTGCGATCCCAAAGAACAAGTCAAGCTCCTCCAAAAATCCTCCTTCGCGAGCGTGGCCTCACACTCGCGAACGTGATGCCCAGCCTCTACTAGCCTACACGAACGTGGTAACTTAAATGCGAATGTGAAATTCGTGAACCTGGCGCCCGATTCGGATCATACGCTACACGAACGCGGCCACTAGGAAGCGAACGCGATGACCACAAATCGCCAACTTTCCACCATATCCACCTTCCTTACACGGACATGATAACCAATTTACTTGCCTCCCAATTTAAACTCCATGATCAAATCAATGAACCGCACCTCAATTCAAGCCCAATGAACTAATGAACTTTCAACTTCCAAAACTCATGCCGAAACACAATAAATCAACCCGGAATGACCTCAAATTTTGCATGCAAATCCCAAATGACCCAACAAACCCATATTATCTCCTGAAATCACAATCCAAGCCCGATATCAATAAAGTCAACCCCTGTTCAAACCTATAAACCTTCCAAACCTTCAACTTTCCAACTTTCACCGAAAAGAACCAAATCGACCTATGAACCTCCAATTTCAAATCCGAACACACGCCTAAGACCCAAATTACCATTCAAAGCTATTGGAACCATCAAACTATATTCCAGAGTCATCTACATAAAAGTCAAAATCCAGTCAACTCTTTCAACTTAAGCTTCTAAAATGAGAATCATTCTTCTAAATCAAATCACTAATCGCTCAAACACCGTAACCGGCCATACACACATGTCATAATACTAAATTTGAAACTGCACAAGACCTCAAACCACCAAACGAAATGCTAAACGTCAAAATGACCGGTTAGGTCATTACATTCTCCCCCTCTTAAATAATGTTCATCCTCGAACATAATAGCCGCTCCAAAGTCATCAAATAACCATATAAACTTACTACACACCTACACATGGGTGATATCACGTCACCCCCATCCATACAAGACCCTCAGCACCACCTAATCAAGGATTCCACCTTAAACCTCAGCAACCTTATATCCGGATCTCATTACCCAAGCCTTCTCCTAGGACCCGATTCTCACATAAACACACAGTATCAATCTCAACCAGCTACAACAGCTCACGCATACATCCACAAGGTATGACCACACAGCATAACACATCACCCATATGTTGAAGCAATATCTCCATCTATAATAGCTGCCCAAAATCAAACCCACCACCGGTACATAACCTCATATCAACTAGAACCTTATTCTAAACATTCCATAAACTGCTAACAATGTAAGAAACACGTAAACCTCATAACCACTCACCCAATTAACAAGTCACAACCAATGCTGCCTAGACATATACGATGCAATTCGTACTGTAAAAATACAAATCAAATACAACTGAAGATGGAAAGAGAGACATATGAGAGAGCTACCCAAAAAATACGTCAGGCATAACTCCCTATCAGTGCCATACTACGAATCCATTCCACAAGGGAGAAACTGAACATATGAACTAATCACAAAGGACCTCATCCTAATGTAACTCCACTACAGCACGTAGCCCGATCTGAACATATCGATCCACACAAAAATACGAGGATCCCATCCTCAACTCTGAATCACAAGTAGAATAGACATCACACCAATCAATAAACTTTTACTAACTCAATTTTGCGAAACCAAATCACAACACGTAATAGAGTTTCCATACAATTTGTATCCAAACCATCTAGAAATTACATCAAAACCTATGTATTAAGCAAAAGAAAGTTCATCCTAGTCTTATAACTCTCAGTAGTGAAACAATCCAGAACAATAAATACAACTACCATGGTACGGTCCCTCAAAAAGTGGAAACACATCAATAGAGTACAAGAATCACGAAATATATCCATATATGAAGCAAGATAGGATGTCTCATACAAATAAATAGGACCCAGGCATAATAACGGGGTGGACCTCTCCCTTTCGGATGCCCTCTACCAACCTGTACTCCACATATAGCTGGTTGTGCAAGTGTAATAACAACTAGAGTGGAGCTCACAACCTGGCTACTCTAATGAAGTCCACCTCTTCAGAGTCTAGGACGATCCTCTATAGGCATGGCTGCTGGTACTAAATCTGTGTTGGATGACTGAAATAACCAAGGTAGGAACCCCGTTCAGGAGGTGCACTAAAAGATGACTGCCCTATATGAGTACCCTAAGGTCCATGACTGACTGGAGTACCATGAGTAGTCTAAAGTGCAGACTAAATTGTCCAACTAATGGAGCCTCTGCCGTGATGAGTCAGTGCCAAGATTAGAATCCATTAAATCCTCTAAGATCTCAAGGCCTCTAGGCCTCCCTATCCTTCCTCTTCAGACCCCGGATATGGCCTAACCTCCTAGAAATCTCCACAACCTACTGAAATGGAGTGTCAGTCTCCAACTCCCGTGCCATCCCAAGTCTGAGACCAAAACTGTGCACCTCAATAAATCTGCAAACTCTCTCTCTAATGATAGAAACCAAAATAGGGGCATGACGAGATAACTCACTTAACCTCATATCCTACTTAGACACTATCATATCCCCTACTTAACTGCTCAAAATTGATGCACCACGCATCCTTGAGGGTCTGTGGAACAAACTCCCTAAAAACATATTAGAAAATAAAGTCCAAGTGAATGGCACTGCATCAACTAGACTACCCTTCTCATAAGCCTACCGCCACATATATGCTGCCCTTGACAATTGAAATATAGAAAAGGAAACTAGGTAAACCTAGTACATATTGATAATATATATGAATAACCAACTTTATTCAAAATACTAACTAATAATTGAAATAACATAGCTAAACTGAATAACAGTCATATAATCGCAAAACTGGTGGTACAAAGTCATAAGATCTACTAAGTTCACTTGAAATATTTAAATACATTGTTGTTCTGGAGTGAAAATAAATAGTAGTAATAAAAACAAAAGAAGATGAACTTGAGGCCTCCCTGTCAGTTACACCTTTAAGTCTCCGCAGTTAATCACAAGCAACTAACTAGCATCTGGCACGCTACGAAAGTACCTGGGTTTGCACAAAAATGTGCAGAACCGTAGCATAACTACGTCACAATTGGTACCTAATAAGTATCAAGACAAACCTCAGTAGAGTAATCACGAGGTACAAGTCAAGACACCTTCTAGACTTAATAACCTGTGCAAACAATTAATATAAATCTAATAGATGAACGAATATCAATATAAAGCTAAACATAAAATAATAATAATATACTGCTAGCAATGTAAAGTGGAAGCAACCAATAGAAACAAAGAGTAAACATGTTATAACGCAACAAAATAATCAGAACACAATTAAACTACCAGTGAAACTAATTAAGAAAAACCAATGACAACCAAATAATCAAACGTCCTATCACAAGGTTTACAACTAGAATCACCCCGAGGTACCACACCTCATACTTACGAATCAAGACCCCTAATTCAAAAAAGCATATACACACGGAACTTCGTGCCCAATTATCAATCACAACCGCATGGAAAACTCACGTGCTAATATCACAATCCACCCGGTATGACCACATGCTCACTATCACAAATTGCTCGGTGTTGTCATGAGCTTAATATCACAATCCACCCAGCATGTTCACAGGCTCAATATCACCATCCGCCGGCATGAAAATAGGCTACCAATCCAACCATATCATAGAGAAAGAAGATATACAAGGAGGTGTGTACATGGTCAATGAACATCGAGTATCATACCCCTAGACTGGTGTAAACGAGATGTTACTTTGTATGCATGTGCAAGTGTACTATCGCAACTAAAGTCAATAAGTATTATTAGTGAAACCGAGTAGTGCTTGTTGAAAAACATAATAAATCACATAATATGTATGTCACGCATAAGGAAGTCGCACCACCAAATGAATATAAACAGTAATATGCCACCAGACCATCACATTTCATCCCTGAGGTAGCCACCATTTTCTCTCCATATTGACAATATCATACTATCCACCTTTATCGCTCTGCCTAGACAGTATATCAATAGTCACCCATATCGCTATTCCCTGACAATAACATAATAGCCACCAGTATCGCTCTGCCCAGAAAATATAGCAATAGCCACATGTATCGCTCTGCCCAGACAATATATGGAACACCACCTGCGTAGCTCCGTAAAATCAACAATAGTTAAATGCCACCCTCATACTTTACACAACAACAATCAACCCCCATACTATGTCCACATATGCCACAATATGGCCATAAAATAATACCAATATCACAACAATGCATAGCCTATAGCTTAACAACAATATATACAAGAGTCTCCATAACAACACAGTAAAATGGAAGAACAAACTCAATGATGAGAAATATAACATGTGATAACACTTCAATGAAATGTATAAGAAAAAACTCAAAATTGGAAGATATAACAAGTAGTAACAACCTCAATAGAATTCAAGTAAGAGTAAACTCTACAATGAAAGATAGAACATGATATGACAACTTCTTAAATGCATATAAGAACCTTAGGAGTCTAGACCGGTCAATTTCCGCTTAAAAGCCCGAGCACACACTCTTCATCTCGTGTACACATCTTAAACATAGCACAAATAATACATTTAGACCAAATCCTACGGGATAGTTTCCCCACACAAAGTTAAGCAAGATACTCACCCCAAAAAATCTAAATCAATACTTTAAGAAGCCCTTCCCATATGAAATAACCTCCAAACGGCTAGAATCTAGCATATCATAATATTATAAATAAAAGCCATAGGAAATAATTTTGAATAATAAAGCTTCAATCTTGAACAAGAATCAAAAACTCAACTTTGTGCTCGCATCTCAAAAATCGACAAAACTTACAAAATCCAAACACCCATTCAGATACAAGTCCAAGCAGACAAAAATCATCCAATTCCCACCTCAAATAGGCCTTCAAATCATCGATTTATGTTTTAGCAAAGTTTTTACAAAAATTCCCAATTTCTCCAATTCAAATCACCAATCAAATACTAAAAATAAAGATGAAATCATCAGATATAACCATATCCAAGTCAAGAATACTTACCCTATCCAAATCCTAAAAAGCCCCTTTAAAATTGCCAAAAATCGGGCTCTCTAACTCAAAAAGTTATAAAATAACAAAAATCCTCCAAATAGAGTACTTTATACATTTTGCCCATTTGTAATCTTCGCGAAAGCAGGAAACTCTTCCCGATCGAAAAGAACAAGCAAAACTCCTCAGAAAATCCTCGTTTGCAAATGCAATCTGACACCTGCTAGTGTGATGCTCATGCCCTACTAGCTTACACGAAAGCGGTCAATAACACGCGAATGAGAAGTCCATGAACCTGGCACCCCATCCAGATCATACTCTACGCGAATATGAATGCTAGGGCGAGAACACGATGACCACAAATTGCCAACCTTCCTTACGCAGATGCGATGACCAATTTACCCACCTCCCAATATAGACTCCACGATCGCGTTCATACCTCCGCGATTGCAATGAATAGTAGTACACCAAAAAAACCAGTAACTCTAAACATGGACAAAATGACCTGAAATTTATCTGAAACACACCCGAGGCTCCTACGATCCCATCCAATTACACCAACCAATATCAAAATATAACGCGGACCTACTCGAAGCCTCAAATTACACAAAAATATCAAAATCGCACCTCAATTCATGCCTAATTAACTTATGAACTTTTAATTTCTAAAACTCATCCCGAAACATATCAAACCCCCCAAAATGACCCCAAATTGTGCATGCAAGTCCCATTGATACAACGGATATATAACAACTCTTTGAATCACAATCCGATCTCGATATCAACAAAGTCAACCCTTGGTCAAACCTACCAACCTTTCAAACCTTCAACTTTTTAAATTTTGCCAAAAAGAACCAAATCAACCTACAAACCTCTAATTTCACATGCCTAAGTCCAAAATCACCATACCAAACTATTGGAACCATAAAAGTTCTATACTGGAGTCGTCTATACAAAAGTCAAACTCCAGTCAACTCTTTCAATTTAAGCTTCTAAAATAAGAATCATACATCCATATCAACTCGTAAATCGCTCAAATACCAAAATAGACCCTACAAGCAATTCGTAATACAAAAATTGAAATTGCACAAGACCTCAAATCACTAAATGGAATGTTAAATCTCAAAATGACCAACATGGTCGTTACAGTACTATTACACATAATGACTCGATCAGTACCATGGTAAGGTGTAACAAATGATAAATTTATAGCGGTTGGATTCATATGTAAAGAAGCTCTGATATCGACAAACCAACAATCATCACTACGAGTCGTATATGGAGTGAAAGAATTGGGTTTAATATATGATAAGAAGGCCTAAGAGGAAAGAGAAACAAAACCTACGGGCACAATGTTTGAGCTAAAAAAGGTTGACAATGAACAATAGAAGGAAAAAAGGAGTTCGGCGGCGGACCCAAAATACAAGTACCTCGAGTTCGAGTATTCAAAATTTGAGGGTGGAAATTATAGGTTTTATTGTACCCTTGGTTATAAATATCTCTTCCATGACCACCATTAGAATTTCGTCCAGTATTGGAATGCCTACCACATACTCGACCATTAGAATATAGCGATTTTCGCAATAAAGGTTGTTGTAGTAGAATCGAGGAAGGGAGGGGTAGTTCTGGCCAATTAGGACTCACGAAGAAAGAGACAAGATTGGGTTTCTAAGGAAGTAGGGTGAGGAACATGAGTAGATGTGGAGGTACTTACAGACATGTATCCGCCATGAAAACTAGAGAGAATTTGAAGAACAAGGTCGGTTTCGGAGATTGGATTGCCAATAGAGGTAAGTGTATCCGCTATGGACTTTGGATGATGAACATAATCATTGACGTAGAGCTCTACCTATTTGAGATTATGAAATTGAACTTTCATTAAAGAGTGTTTATGGTGAACATGGTAACAACAATTAAATTTGTAAATAGAATTCTAAAAATATGTGATCTATTCCCGAGCTAGTTTGTAAGGGTAATTAGTGCTAGGACGTGAAGTAAGACGGTAAATATCGAGTTAGCCAAAGCAATAATTAAAGTAGTAAAGGGACATTTTCTGGGCGCAAAGCTGGCCAGTAGGTACCTCGAGCCAATCTCGGGCTTATTGAGGGTAGTTGGGAAGGGGATAACAAGTAAAGATATAGACAAGAAAGGCTTTATAATATCAATCTTAAGGTAAATAATAAAGAACAAGCGAAGAAACAATAAAGTGCTAGGGCGATCTCGGGATATATTTATTTGACAAACCAAGAGAATAGCTATCAATAGATATGACTTAGAACCCAGAGAGAGATTTAGAGAAAGAGGGAGAGAGAATATTATTGCTTCCTTCTGTAAGACAAATTGGAGATCCTCTACAAGGTGTTGGTGACCCTCCTTTATAGGACAAACGGGCATCTAAACTTAATATGGAATAAATAATACAATAAAAGAATGAGATGTGACAAATCGCTTTTCTTATATTGTAGGAGGACTGACGTTGAATCATTTGGACAAGTCTCGTGGACCCTAGATACATCTCTCAAGTGATATCTTTGCCCATTAAGGTCTTGGCCAATGCCCGATCTGGGAAAGGCATCGGTAGATCTCGAGGGAAGTGACCGAACCGAGATCCGATGCCTTCAGGATTTATTCTTTGAAGCATTATGTCAAGGGAAAATTGGTCTCATGATTTCCCCACAGACAGATAGTCTCCGCGTTTCTTAGAAGAAAGTGATAAGAAATGTTTTTGACGCACCTCCTCATGAGTTCTTGACATGACATTATGCTGAAGGCACAACCTTCCTTCACAGAAGTCGAGGAGTTTTTCCTTCCTGGTTCTTCAAGGCTTTTAGAAATATTATGACTCCTCACTCTTCGGGGCCACATCGTTGTTGTCATTCTGTGCCGCCATTTTATTGCTATCATTTTAGCTTCCACGAACGCATTAATTATGCCTGTTATTATGCTTTTCGAAGACGGTGATGGCGCTGTCGGTTACTTCATTTTCCCATATATATATGGGGCTCCTTTGTGGTCATTTCTTCATTCAAAATCCCCTTCGATATATGCCCTTCTTGCTTTCCCTGACATTTTTTAGGCCTTTGTTGCTCGACAATGTTTGAGACCTATGGACTTAAGATCCTATGTCGGACACGCCATGGGCCAGCCCTCGTTTTTTTTGGCGGGACGGGCTTGTCCTGCTGTGATGTTGTTGTTGTTTTTGTTCGCTTGGTATGGCGACGTGGTATGTCGGTGTCCTTCGACCTAGAGAAAGATTTGGATTATCCACCGTTGCTCAAGAGGGGGCTCGGATTATACACCGTTGCTCACCCTTCTTCCTTAGCCTGGTGTATTGCATCCCTTTTAGATTCCAGGGGGCGTATTGATCACGCCCAACTATGCCTTATAAAAGGACAATACAGACGTTGCAAATATAAACCGAGTATTACGCCCAGGGTCAAATCCACAGAGGGTTAACCTATCAATCACGATCTTTAGACCCACTAAACTCTTCAGAACCAGTTTCCCAAATGTTTGAATCACAGTTGAAGGTTTCTTTACTAACTACGATTGCACATAAATTAAACAACTGTAAACTAAACTGCTAAGGTTGTAAACAATGATGAGAAGATGCTAAGGCAATGATTTCCCCTATTGATGGAATCCCTTCTGTTTATGCTTATACAAATTTACCAACACATCTCTATTAATCATGAACGCTCATCTTACCATAAATATCTCCCGAGTAATCACAGTAATATAATAAATGCACTCTCCCGAGATACAATAGCTTACTTTATTTAGCACAATTCACTTTAGATTACACACAAGGCTTCGTTATCCCTAATCCCGCCTTTAAACCCGCAATTCTAGATTCCTCTTATACTTTGGGAATGGTGTTGTTCAACAATACCCTAAATATGCACTCTTTTCCAAGTTATGCACACTAAATAGGCACAACTAATTGAGGATCCTGTCAGTTAACTACAACAAGCACAAAGTTGAACAAATAGAGATTAAACTAGCAATTTGTATTCACATAAACAAGAAGTTCATCCCCCAATAGGTTCCATCAAAACCTTAGACAAAGGATTTAGCTACTCATGGCTATGGGAAAACAAACTAAGATAGAATTCATCATAACTAGCAATAAAAATCAAAGAAAAGAAGAAATATGTTTTGGGTATTCTCGCACAATAGTTTTCCTTGCCAACATACTCTAAAATACAATACATGCCTCTCTTGGGCGAAGTCTAGTGTTTAAAATAGGGTTTAGGTTTAAAAATCCCGTGTTTTACACTTTAGTCCCTGAAATTTCTCGCTCCTGCCGCGGTTCTGCCGCGGTCGCGGTGGAACCGCGGCCAAATGCACCCTCTGAATTTCAGTCTGTCCGTGAGCAGTCTTCACCGCAGTTCTGCCACGGTCGCGGTGGAACCGCGGTGAACCCAGTTCTCTGAATCTTCAGGCCTGTTTTGCGTGGTTTACTTGGGGGATTTCACAGTTGGCCTCTTTTTCTTCATTTTTGACTACAAAAGTACTCCCTAGCCTTCCCTGGTCATATATCACCTGCAAATCATGAAAAGCACTAATAAGAGCATTTTGTTATCACTTTTATCATCAAAACTATACAAGAAGGTGGTTATTTAAGGCCTGATTATAGTTAAATTCACCTATTATCAACACCCCACACTTAAACCTTGGCTCGTCCTCGAGCAAGCTAAACCACACTTCTAGGCCTAACCGTTTGATGCATTACCCCAATTTATGTCACACCAGCCATTACAAAGGACCAACCTAAGCAGTGCAACAATCATACCTCAGATGCAGACTCTCATGCCATGACACACTCGTGCTCACTCTAGTTACTCTAATAGAAGTGAAGATTTACTTTTTCTTCCTGAGTCACATGCCCTCACATCAAACATCTAAGAGAAGTTCCCCACACATAAAATCAAACAATAAGGAACCAAGGATAGAAAGAATTCACTCACTCTCAGCAAAGATCATTCACTTGCCACACAGACACACCATAAGCTTGCCCTTAGTGTAATACTCTACTAATCAAGCTGTTCAGTCAAAGATCAAGAGGTCTTCATTTGGTTGTAATGTAGGCTAAGGGACGGGTAGGATATATTTGGATATAATGACTAACCTCCCTAAGCACCTTTAATACACACTTCCTTTTATTTCAATTTCCATGCTCAACCTAATCGTTCTTCCACATTTTTGTTTCACATATGACCCCCGCTTTTCTTTAGGTGCAACTGGCTTTTTTTTTTTATTTTTTATTTTTTTATTTTATTATGCCAGTGCACCAATCAAACAATTCATTCTTGATTCCCCTTTTTTCGCTAACTCCTAGTAACCCACACTTTGACTTTTGTATGTTCTTTAGTAATTCAAGTGCTTTTAGGAGGTATAGGTTCAAACAATCAAGCTATTCAAACACAGAGATTTAGGTCATTATAGGGTTATCAAAGAACAGGCTTCAGGCTCAAAGGGGTTAACTATAGCGATATATACAGGTGGATTCACAATTATATAGGGTTGCACAAAGAAATGCCTGAATCATCTCTAAAACCAAACAACTTCTATTTCGCTTTGCAAACACACATGAAAAGTTCTAGGTATCACATGCAAGCACAGAATGCAAGTAATATCTCCCACACACTTAGCATGTAACTCATTTTGAATCAGTTTATCAACACACTCATACGAGCGTTCAAGCAAGACAAGATGTGCAAAATTAAGGCGTAGATTTACGAGTTCACAAACGAGCCTAGATGTCACACTCTCAAGTTCGTTTTAGTTATTTGTAGGTGTGCACATCAGGGGTTGGATTCTAGTCTTCACCCATCTTAGTCCTAAAACTACAAAAGAAAAATCTACCTAACCCGGTTCAAGAAAAGCTCTTGGAAAAGAACCGTGGTCAAAAGAAAAACGAAGGGGGAAGTACTACACTACCTAGAAGAGAAAAATAAAATAAAAAAATCTACATGGACTACTTCCCTCAAGAGTACTGTCCAAGTGATCCGTCCTCAGGAAGAGTCCTCCAACTTTGTTTTTTTTTCCAGTTTAAATTAATTCCGACTTTGACCCTCAAGAGACCCGTCGACAAGTGTCCATCGTTGGGCCAAGTCAGCTAATCCTAATATAAGCACACTCAAATATATACAACATATTAATCTAATGCTACAGCACAAACAACATCTATATACATTACAACACACAATCAGAGCAAGTCTCCCACCCCACACTTAAAATCATGGCATGTCCCCATGTCATATCAAGAAAGTAAAGAGCAGAAGGGTCAGAAGACTTCCCTCAGACTCACTCAGAGTCGGAGACGTGCTAGGGTCTACACTACAAGCTCTCCCCAATGCACGAAACCAGGCCATAAACCTGCTCTCAGATCCGGACTGCCTCTGAGACATGGCATCCATCCGCGTGTGTAGGCGATCCACCGAGGTGCGGAGATCCGCGACCTCTTCCTCCATGGAATGCAGCATAGGCCGGGTGGAATGTGATCTGGATAGGCCTGCCCCAGTATGGGGGCACCGAGAGGATCCGACACTATTAGTAGATCTCCTGGACGGAGCAAGAGGAACTGGATCATCATCCTCATCATCAATCTCAATTGTTGTATGTGTACCCCGACCCACTCTGATGCCTGAGGCTCTGAACGCTGCTTTAGGGGGCAAGTCTCCATCGACAGGATTGGTGGGGGTATTTCTCAGCAGGCACAGTGCAGTCACCAAAGAAGGGAAGTAGAATCCCTTAGACAGCAGCGGTCCCCGTAGGAGCATTTCATCACTAATTACCCTTGCCGCATCAAAATCCTTCTTCGTCACGAAGCACCATGTCAACAGTGCACACTGGAAGTTCACGTCAGTTGTGTTGCTTGAGGGCAGGAACCGACTGCAGATGTCAGTTAACCAACACTTAGCCAAGTGGGTGAAAGAGTTGGAGTTTAGGGTGATGTGGTCACGTATCCAGGTTGGTCGCCCTCCTGTGCAGAGTATATCAGTCATGACCTCCCATGTGACCCCTGGCCTAACGTGGTAGTAGTCAATGTCACTAGTGAACTGAGGCAGCCGCAACACCTGGCGAATTATGGGAATTGTGGCGCTGACCACTGTACCTCGCACAATTACCTCCCTACCTAAGTTCAATGGGCAGTTGGCATAAAACTCCCTAACAAGCATCTTGTTTACCGGGGCAGGGTCATCAAATAAGAATTCCATTTCCCACCTCCGAATTTCTTCATATATCTCTTCCTTTTCTACGCGGAGGGCTTCCCGGTCAAGCGGGATCTCATGGATGAAGTTCTTCGTAGCCTTGGCATTAAAGTCATCCTCTGCTAGTTCGGATTGGAACCTGGATTCATCATATTTAGGCTGTTGGGATGCGCCTGCCGATCTTTTTTGCCTTTTAGGCACCATAGTACCTGCAAAGAATTCTGAAGTATCATCAAATATATCCTACCTGCTACCTGTGCCAGTTGGATGGGTACTCAGGCTTCACCACCCGATGGCACCAAACACTTTCCCCCATTTATTTCATTCATACAAAGTGCCCATTCCCCACTAATAAGGTGTTCAAGGATTACAACCTCCACAATGGTCCCACAATCTTCTTACAAATTCCGGCATACAACAGCCCACACTTACTCCCTCAAGTGATTCACGTTAAATACAACACTACCATACACCAAATATAACACCATTAGAACCTAGGTTAGGCATAAAGAGCCTCAAAATTGTACAACAAATCCCCTACTTTCAGCCAAAAATGGCCCTTCACCAAGATACACCACAAAAAATATTTTCTAGGCCTCCAAGTCGTAAAAACAACCCCCACAATTCAAGTATAATGGAGACCCAACCAAATTAGCACTAAACAAAACCACAAGCATCAAATACAACAATAGAAAACATAAAAGAAAGCAAAAATTAAAACTTGAACGCTAATCCTAACTAGGGTTTACTAAAACTAACACAAAACTAAATTACATTAATTAAGAAAAAGAAATAGAGGGGAGAAGAGAAACTTACTTAATGGAAGAAGGGAAGGGTGGAGGTGGAGTTTTGGAGAAGATGATAATGGAGAGAAAATAGAGTTTAGAGAGAGAAAGAGAGAAAAAGAATAGAGAAGAGGAGATGGGGGCGTGAGTCTGATGAGGGAGGGAGATATTGTGGGTGAGGGGTTAGGTTAAAATAAAAAAAAGGGGTGAATTAGAAAGAAAAAAAAACTTACTTGGGCCCGTCTGGGTCTGCCGCGGTCGCGGTGGAACCGCGGTAGACCCAGATTCAGAAAGGGTTTTCTACCGCGGTCAAGGTACTATTCTGATTCTGGCATTTTTTTTTACAATGTGTTACACTTACAACAATTTCATGGGTTGCCTCTCACGCAACGCCTGATTTAATGTCGCGGCACGACTCAGATGAGCGCAATTAAGGCTCGCTCGACCTCTGTGGTTCATTCAAGTGCAGTTCAGACATTTCCTTAGGCTTGCTCATGCCCACATAAACTTTCAATCGATGACCATTGACTCTAAATGTACGAGAGTCATTCTCAGTGGCAACTTCCACAGCTCCTGATGGGAAAAATTCAACTACTCGAAATGGTCCAGACCATCGTTTCTTAAGCTTACCCGGGAACAACTCAGTCTTGAGTTGTAGAGCAATACCATGTCCCCAGGTTTGAAATTTCGCTCAACAATGTTCTGATCGTGTAGCCTCTTCATTCTCTCCTTGTATAGCCTTGTGCTCTCAAAAGTAAGATACCGGAACTCCTCGAGCTCATGCAATTCAGTGACTCTTCATGTACCCACAACTTCCATGTCTAAGTTTAGCTGTTTCAGTGCCCACCACGCTTTATGCTCAAGTTCTACAGGTAGGTGACATGCCTTCCCAAATACTAACTTGTATGGTGACATACCAATTGGTGTCTTGAAAGCTATTCTGTAAGCCCAGAGTGCATCATCTAGCTTCCTCGCCCAGTCAGTTCTTGTGGCGTTCATCGTTTTAGTTAGCACACTCTTGATTTCTCTATTGGAAACTTTGACCTGTCCACTAGTCCGTGGGTGGTAAGGAGTAGCCACCTTGTGGCGCACATCGTATTTAGCCAACAACTTTTCAAAGGCTCTGTTGCAAAGTGAGTGCCCCCATCACTAATAATTGCTCGTGGTGTCCCAAAGCGAGTGAATATGTTCTTCTTTAGAAATCCTACAACCACTTTTTCATTATTGGTGGGTAATGCAGCAGCTTCCACCCATTTGGACACATAGTCTACAGCAACAAGAATATAATTATTGCCATAGGAGCTGACGAAGGGACCCATGAAGTCGATCTCCCAGACATCAAACACTTCCACCTCTTGAATTGGGTTCATGGGCATCTCGTGGTGCCGGAAATGTTCACGGTGCGCTGACATTCATTGCAGCCCTTCACCCATAAGTGAGCATCTTTAAACACTGTTGGCCAGAAGAATCCAGCCTCTAGCACCTTTGCCGCTGTCCTGACACCTCCAAAGTGTCCACCATACGCCGATGCGTGACAAGCCTGCAAAATAGAAAATTGCTCTATCTCGGGGACGCATCTCCAGATCATATTATCAAGGCATATTCTAAATAGATAAGGCTCGTCCCAGTAATACTGGTGGCTTTCACGAAAAAATCTTTTCCTTTGGACCAATGAAAGGTCATGAGGAACTATACCACTGGCCAGGTAATTAGCAAAGTCTGCATACCATGGCGCTTCCTGGTGAGTGGTGGCGAGCATCTGCTCGTCTGGAAAAGTTTCCAGAATTTCCCCAACCTCTACAACATTTTCAGCTCCCTCAAGTCGTGATAGATGATCAGCGACTTGATTCTCAGTGCCCTTCCGGTCACGTATTTCAAGATTGAATTCTTGCAGTAGCAACACCTAACAAATCAGGTGTGGCTTAGATTCTCTCTTTTCTATTAAGTGCCTAAGAGCTGCATGGTCAGTGTATACAATTACCTTGGATCCTATCAGATAGGACAAGAACTTGTCAAAAGTGAACACATAGCGAGCATCTCCTTTTCCGTCACTGTGTAGTTCAACTGGGCTCCGCTCAGCGTTCTACTAGCATAGTAGATCGGGTGCATCAATTTGTCTTTCCGCTGGCCCAACACTGTACCCACTGCGTAGTCACTAGCATCACACATTAATTCGAACGGTTGCCCCCAGTTGGGGGCAACAATGATGGGTGTTGTGACCAGCCTCTGTTTCAACTCCTCAAACGCTACCCTGCAATCATCAAAAAATACAAACGGGTGATCTTT